>OZ038005.1:5090206-5275206 GCA_964035705.1 Porites rus | reverse complement strand
ATTTACAGTTACCCAATCTACAAATAGCAAACTCCTCTTTAAATTGTGGAGAAAGACTTTTCACATGCAAGGAGAGAACTGCAACAAGTTAAAGCTTTTCCCATAGGGACCGTGGGAGGGCATTGTTTCTGCAGCTCTTGCACAGGCTAACAACATCATTGAATACTGTATTTAGAGAATCATTCGGTGTAGATATAGGGCCAATAACTCCCTGCAATAATTTTGTGTTCGTTCAAATCGACTTCCAAATCTGTTTGCCAGATAACCTAAAATGACCTGTCCCCTCCCTGCAAAAATTGGACCCAATGAAGGAGGAATAGAATATGCAAAGCCTTCTGGGAGTTCTGTCCACCATTTTGTCTTTTTGCTGTGCAGAGTCGTGGTGGCCTCCATTTTTTGATTGGGCATTGCCCTCACAGGCAGCCCAAAAATAAAACTTAACCCATGGATAAAATCAAACCAATGACAACATACATCTGTAGATATAGGGCCAATAACTGCACTCAATAATTGACTTTTGTGTTCATTCCAAATCGACTTCCAAATCTGTTTGCTGGATGACCCAATTTGATTTACTTATTCTTCGTTTTCTTAATAATTCTATTATTATTTTATTGTAAAGTGCTAATGAACTTTATGGAATAGGCCATTTTCACGATGACGATGTTTGACTACAACTACCAGAATTCATTTCGTCTTTGCTTTCTTATTTAAATTTGTCAATTCCACTGAGGTTTAAAGAACAATATCCTTAATTTGCACAAGAAAACAGAAAACTGAAGGATTCTGGTAGTTGTAGTAAAATGACGACATCGTGCAATTGTCCTATTAGACGTTATTAGCACTACATTGTATATAGGTGTTACTTATTATTATTATTATTATAATTATTATTATTATTATTATTATTATTATTATTATTATATAAGATATACTAGTGTAATTATGACTGAATTCTTTCTCAACATCTGAGTCCAAACCATGGACTTTGGGAGGCAAAGAGGGTTTCTACTTGATGGAGAGGACCCGTTTGAGAAGGTGGGCTGTACAAAGGAGAGTTATTTTCTGGGGTTCATGTATGTTGATGTTGCCAGGGATTTTGCTATTATTATTATTATTATTATTATTATTATTATTATTATTATTATTATTATTATTATTATTATTATTATTATTACTACTACTACTATTATTATTATTATTATTATTAAATGCACCATCCCCTCCCTACATCTTTTTTTTTTGACATACAGCTGTAGAAAGAATGTTGCTTCTCATTTCCATTTCTTCCAGGTTTGTTAGTATACAACGAAAACAAAACAAACACACAAAAAGGCACATACTAATAAAGACTGACAGTTTAAATAAGTAGTCAACTCACCTTCTCCTTCATTTTCTATTGCCATTGCCTGAGGATTGGTTTCAGCAAGTTGATCACACCGCCATTCAGCTCTGACTTGTTCCGGTCCACTCAGAAACTCAGCATCAGTATAAACTTGAACTTGCTGAGCTTCAGGGTTCTTCAACGGTGCTTGCCAGCCATCAGCACAATTCTTAATGACATCTAGGAAGCGTTTGCTCACATAACTTCTCATACCAGTAGACTGCTCTTGATTGCTGGTCACTACCTTTGATGGATATGTTGCTAATTTGGCAGACACAACAACATCTCCTAACTTGGACTTTGCAGGGTTGAGACCACTACATGTTCCTACCGAAATGACTGCTTTGGGTCTTAGCACAGAGGCAGCATTCTTTATAGATACAAGAGCACCACCAGGACCAATACCATTTCTGTAACATCTTAATAACGCAACTTTCAGCTCCTCTTGACTTTCACCCACATCAGAAAAGTAAACATAGCCAAGACCATCAAACCAACATTTGTAGGGTTTTTTTAGCTCACTGTAACAAGCTAAGAACTCACAGTTTGTAACTGTAAGTAACAAAACATCAACAGGAAGATTAGCATCTTTTGAAGGTTTGGTAATTGCCTTAATATCAGCCAAGGATGGAAGAACTTTAATAAGCTCAGGAGGGTCCTCAATGTTCCTTGTTGGGGTACTTTCTTTCTCTCCTTTCTTGTTATTCTTTCTTTTTACTGTGGTTCTTTTCCTCTTTGAAATGTTTGAAACATTCTTTGAAGAAGATCGGAGACCAATGGTAAGCTTAGGTGTTTTACCATCACTATCCTCTGGCGTGTTTGTTGAATCCTGTGAAGATTTTATTTTCTTGGATCCTAGTACAAGAAAAAAACAGAAACTAACTAAATAAGGATTATAATTATAATAAATTAATGTAATTACAGTCAAACCCTGCTTTATGGACACCCCTTGATATGAACACCTCATCATTTATGGACAGTTTGCCTTGTCCCTAGCTCCTGCATTTTCTCCAAATTTAAAATTAACCTGCTAAATAAAATGGACACCCCGTTAATACAGAGTACTTTCTATGACCCCCTCAGTGTCCATATTAATGGCATTTGACTGTAAGTGTAATCTGTTTGCTCATGAACACTTTGCAAGTGCTCATACATTCCATGTTGAATTGGAATTTAGAATTGTTGGGAAAACTCAAGTATCCATAAAAAAAACCTCTCAGAGCAAAGAAGGAGAGAACCAACAACAAACTCAACCCACATTATGGAGTCAGTTATGGTATACATAAAATCTATTAACACACTAAACCAGAAAACTGCTTTTTTCAGTAGCACATATTTATTGATAAGCATTAACAGTAATTGAATTGGTGCCCTGGGTGCTAAATCTTTACTTTATGGGGTTGGAAAGGGTGGAACACCAATTAAAAGGACTCAAAGGGAGGCTCTTGTTTACAGGGGACAAATTCTTTATTTTTTAGAATTAGGTACTAAAGATAAAATTCATCTTTGTTCTTGAACAAATAAATAAAACCACAACATTCCCCATTTGCACATTTTCCATATTTTTATACACCTTGTTTGCCCCTAAACCTTTGCACGTTACCTTTGTTTTTTATTTCTCCTGGGTATTACAGTCATCCCAAGAAGAAATAACAGACAATGCTTATGCAATTTTTTTTTTGGGGGGGGAGGGGGGGGGGTGGGGTAGGGCGGGTAAACAAGGTGTATTATGGGAGATGTGCAAAAGGCCAATTAAACAAGAAATATGGAAGGTATCTTTCAGTACAAAAACAAATTTCACTGTTGTATTTTAACTAACGTTCATGTCTATTCTGAAGCACAGTGGCAGTAACTACAGTATAGAAAATAATGTGACATCTCAAATTAGTGGGTCATTCACCAGTGATTGTGTGAAAATTATGGGACTAGGATCCTTGGTCAGGAAAAATGGCAAATAATGGGACGAGGGGGTAAGGAAAGACGAATTAAGGTGGAAAGGGGTGGCAGAGCTTAGAGATCGATAAACCTTTGATGTCACTGATCTGCCCTCCAACAATGTCATTGTCAGTGTTATTGAAAAGTCAACAGGCCACTTAAATTGTCCAACGTCAGCCAGTATGGATGTATAATTGCTTGAATGCTCATGAAAGTCAACTTGTGAGTCTTTTATTTTGTGGGAGAGGGGAAATGCAGTGTAAGGCAGTCAAACACAGGGAGAACATCAGAGTGCAGCCCTTGTAGAAATTAAGTATACTTTAAGTATACTTTATATGTACTTCTCAGAAAAAAAGTACATTTGAAGTATACCTCGTTTGTACTTCCAGAAAAAAAGTATAAATGAAGTATATTTGGCAAATGTACTTCATTTATACTTCAAATACTTAAGTATACTTTAAGTATACTTCTTCAAACTTCAGTGCTTGTGAAAAATAGTTTCGCAAAGAAAAGTGTACTTTAAGTATACTTTGAAACTGAAAGACACATTCTGATCTGAGGATCTAAGAAGGTTTGTCCGGATCTTGAAATCACTACACGACAAAAGTATACTAAAAGTATGCTTTAAGTATAATTTAACTTCAAAATACTATTCAGATCAAATCAGTTTTCTTCTGTTAAGGACACAGTTGAGATCATGTAAAGATTTCTTCAGAGTAGTGAAGTATATAACAGGTTTCTAGATACACAGGGCACACATTAGCTGTTCAGTCGACTTCCTTCGATCGTAAGGAGATCATCCGCCGATCCCTGGGCGAAATGGCAAAGTCGCACAGTTTCATTCTAGTCATTTCTTTAACGTCTTTTGTGGAATTTTTGCATTTGGCAGTAAAAGATACTGGATGTAATTAAGGCCCGCGTCGTTTTACCTCCTTTTTTAAGAGGACCTTAAGAAATAGAACGAGAACTCAAAGCAAAACCATCGCTCATCGTCGGACATCTTGACGTTCGAGGAAAGAAATGTATATATGAAGGTATTGAATTACCGCTGACTTCCAGTACCGTCGGAACATATACGGGATCTTGTGGATTTCCTAATACGGTCATGTATGAATCATTTACAGCATACCTAACTTCCATATATGGTTTTGGCGGGCGATACAGATTCGAAGGAACGTTCGTTGAGCTTTGCCGAGAGTGTCTTCAAGATATTTATACGCTTGGAATATTGCCTTTAATTTATCTTCACAATTCGAGTACAATATGAGTGGAACTTGAAAAGAAAACAAAAGAAGTACACCATGACTGAATTTTGACGATACAAGTAAGTTTTGGGGTGAAAAATGTATCGGTTCCAGTCGTTTCAATATATATCGATTCTTCTTTGCGAGTCATTTGCAAATGACACACGAGTTAAGCCTTAAGGTTTACAAAGTGAAAGCTTGTTTACTTCGCCTAAAGTGCAGTGTAAATTCAAAATACAAAACCCAAGTCTTGTTTTCGTTAGATCGCATTTCGTTCCAGTTTTTGTACGTAATAGGTAGACATATTTCTTTAATAAGGTAATGGCACAATTTACTTTGTAGCCAAAGAGTACAGATCTAATCATTCTTGTCTATGTTAAACATTTACTAAAATTAAGAAGAATATTGTGTGATGGTTCTAAGCAATAATTATTAAGTACAAGTAAGTTAAAGAAAGTTCAGAAAGAAACCTGTTAATATACATGCACCTTCCTTGAAATGATCTCATTGTCAATAAAAATATTACTAAAATCAAGAAGAATAATATATTATGGTAATCAAATGCAGTGAGTTCCTTTGATAGGAATAGAAAATGTATATTTTTATGTTGTGGAAACCTATTCCAACAAGATTTGCTATATATATTTTTTGTAATTTCTTAGTACATTTGTATTGCTTTAAGTTAAGGGTAGTTTTTTTTGTTATATCAATAAATGATTTTACAATATAATTGATCCAAGTCTGATGTACTGTCTCAGTGATTGATAAACATATTGCATTGAGTATACTTTAAGTATACTTTAAGTATACTTGAAGTATACTTCCCATTACGTATACTTCAAGTATACTTTCATTTAAGTATACTTTAAGTATACTTTTAAGGTGTCAAAAAGTTGTGTACTTTAAGTATACTTCTGGTAAGTATACTTAAAGTATACTTTAAGTACAAATGAAGTATACTTTTTAAAGTGTTTATCACCTATATAAAGTATACTTTAAATGTACTGAATTTCTACAAGGGAGTGTACAGAGTGCCTGTCGCTTTAATTTCAATACACTTTCATGCTCTTTTTTTCACCTTGGACATCAGGACTCAGTTGTTCAAATGTTGGATAGCACTATCCACCCGATAAATCACTATCCAGCAGATAAGCTACATTAAATTACGCTATCCGCTGGATAGTGATTTATCTGGTGGATAGCGCTATCCAATGTTTGAACAACTGGGGCCAGAAGGGTATATCATTGGAAGAATGTGAAAGACATGAATAGCGATTAATTATTGCGTGGACATTATTCAAAGATACACTCTTTTTTTCCTTTTATAAGAATGTGCAGTTCCAGAAAATATCCAGACCCCCACCACGGAGAGAATTTCGCTTAGGACCCCCCACCCCCCTGGATTTTCCATTTTTGCAGGGAACTGATGGCCCCCCCACCCCTCCGGAATTTCCACAAGTGTGACAAAGACCCCCCAACCCCTCTGGAAAAGTTCATTTTCACGAAGAAAGACTATTAAAGTAAAAGAATGAGACATTTTATGGTTAGTACTTAATGGTTTCCATCAGAAGATTGTATGCTTCTGTTTCCATTTATTTGAGTGATCTCGCAACATTAAAACACCCTCCACCACCACAAAGTAACCTAATCTGCAGGTTTTCCTCATCCCTAACTTTAAATGAAATAGATAAAGTTATAAGTTGGTTGTATTTATGAATTTACCTTGATGAGAGCAAGCTTAAGATTTGTTATTTGTCTTCATGGGCGTAATGTTGATAGAATTAACGCCATTTCGTGCGGGAATATATGGTGAACAAGTCAAACTTTCAATCACAAAATTACGGCAAAACAAAGAGAAGAATAGAAACTCAGACTTTTGAAATGATAACAATCAATACCCCGTGTATCTTGAAGGGAAACCAAGTTCAATTTACTGTTTTCCGATCGACTGACGCGACGTTATGCGCAATGGCCGTAATGTTTGCTGAAATCAACACCACTTCAGTTGACCATTTCAGCGAGCGAGAATTCGATCATGAACATGTCACATCTTCAACCATAAAATTAAGGGAAAATGAAAAGGAGAATAAAAACTCTACATTCTAAAATGGTTACAAATTATGTATAGTTTGTAATTCGTGAAGTAAAATTGCCACTCTACTGTTCTTCCATCAATCGACTGATGCAACGTGATGTGTTGCATGCGTTGATGTCTTAAGGGAGACTGGTAACGAGTAATGGTGGCTGAATGTACGAGCATGCGATAAAACGAGTTGCAGTCGGTCTAATTCCTTTGAAATTACATCCAAAACGCTTTTGGAAGAAAGGAAACCTAGTTAAGATCAAAAGGAACAATATTAAATGATAAATTTCAAGTTATTTATGTCCTAAAAATGATCTACCACTTCAGTAAGAAGCAATGTTCAAACTCAGGTTGAAAACGAAATGATATTTACCCCAGAAAGTGATTTTATTGTCCAACCCCACTCCCCTCTGGAATTCCTGGGCCTCTGACCCCCCCACCCCCCTGGAATTTCCAATTCCCTCTGTGGTGGAGGTCTGGATATTTTCTGGAACCACACCATTCATATCAAAATTAACACTTCTAATATGGATATGGAAAGGCCATGATAAGCTACAATCTATAAACGGCTTGGGCTAGCAAATAATAAAAGATAGAGTGTATCTGGTGCCTTTCTTGTGTCAAACAAGTTGTTGAACTATGGCTCCTGTCTTAATTAAAATTGCAAGCTGATGCAATAATGGGCCACTAAAAATGGACCAAGCTAAAGCATCACTTTATAGGCTGGTGTCTCTTTTTAGAAAGAAAGTCTTTATTCAAAGACAAAATGTTCTGCTACCCTCAGATCACCAACCAGTGAGACCTTTGGAAAAGTGAAATATTTGGGACTATCACCGCTGACAACAACCAAGTGAAGAGAAATCTGACAACAATACTGTACATCTGTTCATGTTAAGACAATTGACCAATCAAAGCATGATACCAGAATTGTCTCATTCGGCTGCATCACAGACATGCCTCAAGACTCTGCCCCTCTTCCCCCTTCCCCAGCCCCTTACTTGACTTGCTTCACTCCAGGCAGGGCTTGAAATAATTTCCCGGCTGGCGCCAGTCAAGTTGTCCGGTCAAACCTATTTTTGCTCAGAAACAACCCGTTTTTGGCCGGACAAATGTCTTTCACCTAGGATTATCTGATTGCACTTTACAGTAAAATACATTCGGACTATTAAAAATACTTTCCAACACTACACACACTCTCCTGAATTTGCAGTTACGACTTTATAGAGGACAAAGCAATAAGTTTTTAACTCGCAACTCCTGGAAAATGAAAAACCACTGCTGCGCAGAGCTTCAGAAATTTCATGTGGTCGCAGAGCCATGAAATTCAGGTAAATCCGTAAAATTCGGTAGAAATCTTACCAAATACATGTCAGTTCAACATATTTGAGACTTCTTTTGGCTAATGGGGCTGTTTTTGCCATAAACTTGCAAATTCAACTTGAAACTTCATCACTGCAGCGAGAAAACGTCTCAAATCTTATAACCAGGGGTTGTTAGATTATTATCGGAAAAACTGGGCACTGGCCAGTGCGTGATATAAAAAGCTTTGCCATTGGCGCATTCAGCTGAGCTCACTGTTGTTAAAAAAGCAAATGATGATCTCTGATTAAAAAAAAACCTTGTGCTAGACAATACCAAGACCAAATGAGATTGCAAAGCAAGCGGGGGATTCAAGCACAAAATCAGTGCTTTTAAAAAGGCAACATTTATATTTATAAGAAGTCGATATTTCTTTTGTTGTTGTTGTTATTGCACAGGCTAACGCTCATCATTCCCCCCCCCCCCCCCCCAAAAAAAAGAAAACAATAAAAAATTGCTGTTTTCTTTCATTAAGAACGTTCATGAAAACAGCGCAAAACGAATCGCTTTCCAGCTAAATTTGCAGGAAATTTCCGCGAAATGGGCTTTTTTACCGATCATATTCTGGCGAAATTTGTCCCAAATTTTTCAGCAAAATTCCTGCAAAATCAGCCATTTTTTCTGTGAATTTGTCTCTGAAAATCCAACGAAATTTGACTTTTTTTCAGTGACCTATCAGAGGCCCTGTGTTATGAATAGTTTATGTTATAAAAGTTCTTGATCCGGTCGGGTCGTCTTTTTCTCTCTCCCCCCCCCCCCCCCACTTTTTTTCCTCCACAAACTTCAATTTATGTCCAATCTTGACCAATCGTATTTAAAAAAAGTGAAGGTCTGAATTACACTGTACATTACAAGCATACAAGAGCGCACAAAATGTCAGGCCATCTAAGGATTTGACTGGACAAAACCTATTTTTGACGGGACATTGTCCGTTGACCGGCCGTTAATTCAAGCCTTGCCAGGATTATTTTCTGTCCCATTATATCCATTTCTTTCCCAACACAGGAGTCTGCTCGCAGGCTATGAGCGTGTATTTTGTCATTCTGGTATATTTGTAGAGAATATATGCACTATATACCATATTATTTGGTACGAAGTAGTGGGTTGGTGGGGAATATATTTGACAACGGGGCTTGGAGGGACATGTATTCATTATTTTTAGCCTAAACTGGGTGAAATTACCTTTTTCAGCTGAGTCTGCAACCACTTTTAACTTTCTCTTTCTTGTTTGCATGATAGTAAATTGAAATGACCTTTCAGGAGCTGGTGAACAAAATTAATTTTAAAAAAATATTACCAACAATTAGAAAAAACACAGCACAAAACTAGAAACCAAATTAAATGCAAAGCAAATACACAGTCCTATATAAACATTGTAATGTGCAGTTGATGAAGTTGTGTGAAAGATGACCAGAAATTTATTTGTCATGAACTGCAAAGTGAACATGATTCACCAAAGTGAAATAAAAATCCCACTGACTGAAAGTGTCATATAACACATACCTGTAAAGTGAATTTTATCTTGCCGTCCTCTTCAGATCATGTTGGTAAAGGTTTCTTAGTAGTAGGATTTCACACATCTGTTGCTTCTCCTGTATTCATCTTTTTTCCACCGAGGAAAAACAAAACAAAAGAACGCTACAGCTAACGATGAAAACATTATGCAAACAAGTATTTGGAATGCGCATTATATGTGCAGATCAATGCAAGAGTACGTATCCGTTCGCTCACCTTTTCGAGGTTGCTTTAGATGAATCGAAAAGAATGCCAAAAAATTGAAAAGGACAATGTTTAAGCAGAGCGCAGCCAATCTTAGTTTCTTTGCCTACAGGCCACATAATGAAATGCTAGATAAGAAAATAAATTCAACCCATGATTGCCTGGATTACATAAAACTATTTAACTTCTGGGAGTCGAAATTTCAAGAAATTTCACCACTTCCGCGTAATCTTCCGCGTACTAGACAGCGCTCGCGTGCAGTACTTCAAAAAGCGCATGGCAGTAATTATTCAGCCGCTGTGCATGTTAGCCCACGCGCGATCACATTCCCGCCGCTCGAACCTCGTGACCCACGCGATAGGTCAAGTAAGGAAGATTTTTAGCATCACGTTTACAGCAAACTTCAGATTCAAGTTGGCAATTTGATGAGCCTGACATGAAACTTCTGACTACTTGGGTGGAGCGCCAAATTAACGATTCGCGACGCTCAGGAATGTCCCAATTAACTCCGCCTCATCTTCATTGCTAGTATTACCTTCGGCCCTGGGGCCCGGTTCCTGAGAGGCCGATAAGAGCTAATCCGGGACAGGCGCGGATCCAGGATTTTTTTTAGGAGGGAGTGCACTCGTCTCTTGCTCTACTTCAACACCAATAAACCACATAGTTTTTTGCAGAATACCAGTTGTATTAGAAAACCCGGGGGGGGGGGGGGAGGTGCGCACCCCCTGCACCCTCCCTCTAGATTTTGTTCCACTTGTTGTATTTACTTTCCTATGCATTGCTTAGAGTAACATTTTGTGCAAATCGTTACCGTGCCTCAAAGTAAAGGCTTAACAGTATTTTGTAAGCTTGAGTTACATTCTCTTAGCAAGAAAACCGTGCTTAAAATTTCGCTTAATCCTGGGTTAAACTTAACCATCATTCTAGGAACCGGGCCCAGGTGGATAACACCCTCCTCTAACTGCATAATTCCTCATATCATGCGAAACCCGAATTCGATAATTATGTTATTGTTCATTTAAATATCTCCCGGTTATTAACATCTTTATCTCAGTATAATGTTTCTTCTGAACATTTGCTTGTTCCTTAGCAGTTTTGGGAGTGCAAACGTGGGTTCCTTTTATTAAATAGCATCAGTTCCACAGCGACAAACCGTTGAGTGTTTCCGGATTTCACAGTTGTCGTAGACTTGGATCAGTACAAAAACAATTTGTATAAAATATCAAACGGCAAACAGATCCTGACGGCAAGGCAATGAACAAGTAAACAAAAGAATAAATTAAAAGCATACTTAAACAAATTTGCCCCATACTTTAAGTTTGATGACAAATATTCAAACTTCAAATCTTGCAAATATCCAGCTTAAAAATCTGTTTGTGCCTGCGTAAGTGCCGCTAATAGAGCGTTTTTACTCACGTGCAATGGCCAGCATGATATGTGACGCCATGTGAAAAAGCTCTATAATGGTATAATCTAAGCATCTCCCAAATGTGACCAGCACCAGCTGGTTATGAAGAATTCATCGGGGGATGACGGGGATTAAAGGCAATCAGAAACGGCTGAGGCGTTTTTACACGCCTTCATTTACCCCCTTTTCCTTTCAACCGCTTGCCACGCATGCTATAGCCAGAGTATCAGGCCTTCCTAAGGGGCTAGGGGAGAGGAGATTTTAGATGGGGGAGGGGGGAGGGGGAGAAGAGTTTCTCTCCTTCAGCTCTCTCTCTTTTTCACTTTTTTATTTTCCCCCAGAAACGCCTGATACTCAGGCTACGCAGGCTAGAAAGGCTTTAGAAAACACAATTCATGTGAAGAAGTCAAATGAGGAGGCGCGCGTTCATGCCTAAAATGATAGCTTAGTACATGATTGGCTAGTTTATCGGGTCCTGGTTCTCCTTGTGTTATACTAGACGGCCCTCTTATTTTTCTTCACAAATTACCTACAAAACATTCAGCGCTATAATTACTTTTTAAAACCTATTTTTTTAACCGCGGCAAAACTAGCTCAGTCGGTAGAGCGCTGTACTGCAGGGCGGGCGTCGCTAGCTGTTTCCATTCCCAGGGACTGACCAATATATAATAATCAAGTTCTCAACTGAAGTGGAAGCTATTAAAAACTGCTAGACCTTCGAGCAGCTCAGATGACCATGTACTGAATAATGTCGGAGCCATATCGAGTAGGAGACGGAAACACACTGTCCTCAATGAATACTTCGTGCTGCCGAATACATTCACAATCCTATTTTACGGGATTAGGAAAAGCCCTAGGCCTAAGAACGAGGAGTTGAAACGAAGCAGGTATCGTATTAATGGCGCCTATTATTTCCCTCTGAGCAAACTTAACGACCAATTCAGAATCAAGTGAAAATTGTTGGCCCGATTTTTTAAAAAAAATTCATTATCCTCTCCCCTTATGAGGCTTTACAGGGATAATGAAACAACTAATCAAATGGAACCAAAATGTGGTTAAGGAGTCGTTAAGAATCCCAACTAGTATAAGGCAAACCAGATGGTTATTTTACAAGCATTGCCGAGGATTTAAATTTGGGACTACCAAGAATTAAATTTAGGAAGCGTCAGGGCGGAATTGGACTCGCCTTGGGGAATCCGAATATTACAAGTCCAGCGCTCTAAAAGCGCGGCCACTCTGCCTCCTACCATATTCTATATCGTGCATTCTAAATTTACGCGCAGACCTAACAGACAAGGAAAAAACAACACCATGTAGCTCCACTATTACTTTATTAAGAAAAGTTACTTCTCTTTAATAGTTTATCTAACGTTAGACTGCGAGCAGTCTCTCTTTTTCTTCAGATTTAGGGAGAGGAGTGCACGCGCGCGCGAGTGTCGAGCGGCGAAGCGTGGTCATTTGCGCGTCTCGCGCGTTTTGCGCGATAGACCAAGAAAAAAGAGGGAGTGCTCGTAGTCTAATCTAACGTATTCATTCCAGGTTTTGTTTCCCATACAATTTCTCATACAACGCTTTGGTGACCTGTGTTAAACCGCAAGTTCACCGTATTATACAATGCTGGTTTGTCTGCCAGTTCAGGGAATCTTTATTTTTGTAGAACCTGGTTAAATCGCTCTATTCTGCTCTCTTTGTAATTTAGGTAAAAAAATGTGCGGTCAGAGTAAATGTTATTAGTCACTGCTAATGAACAGTACATACAACAAATTAACTGACCTGGAACTGAATCTAGAGAGCGATCTTAAATGTTTAAAATATTTTAAAATGCAGATGGGGAAAATCTCATCTGTATAAGCTGCAAAAACTAACCCCAGTTAACAATAAAACTAAATCTAATTTAGTAAATACATCACTACACATACCTAAATGATGTACATCATATTTCCAGAGCTGATTATTTATCAATTAACTTGCACCTTTGAGCAAGGGATGTTTCTCGGGCACTGTTCTCATTCTACCGGATAGCTGTTGTGCCAGCACCAAACCATACCGGATAGGACTTTAGTTCACACATAAGAACGGTGATTTTCGCGCGATTTCAGTAACAGAGCGATGCTGCGCCGCGCGGACAGGATCTCTAAAGTGGAAAGTCACATATACCGGAGAGCTTTTGGTGTCGGTACGACAATCTGTCCAGTATAATGCGAAAATAACCTGAAAAACTTGCCCTGCATTTAAATGCATCAATATTACCCCAGCTAGCGAATCAGCTATAATCACAAAATGAACGATCGGATTAATTTCGCTGAAAGACTGAACTGTTATTAGGTACTGCTAATGAACAGTGCACCAACAAATCTACTCTGAGCCTGGATTTGAATCCAAAAAGCATTCTTAATTACTTAAAAAATATTCAGTAAACTGACAGGTAGGAATAATCACAGTTGTATTGCTTACACAAACGAAATCTAAATCCTTGTATTATGAAACATCTCTATATAGTATGTAATGATGAACAGTTGAAAGATCATGTTCTTTGTATCGTCACTCCTGATCTGTTTGTCAGTTCATGGAAATTACATTTTTGTTATAAGTGAAAAGGAAGCTTGCTCTTCACTTGGAAGCGTGTATATTGCTTCAGTTAGTCACTTTTACAAAAACAATGATCAGAGTCATATCATTTAACACACTTAACTGTTATTAGTCACTGCTAATGAACAGTTCATACAACAAATTTACTTAAAACCTGGATCTGAATCCAGAGAGTGATTATTTTTTATGATAAATTTGCATGGTACTGTTATAAATTAATTACTGTATATTGCACAATCGGGGTAAACACACTGAACTGTTATTAGTCACTGCTAATGAACAGCATAGGCAACAAATTTCCAAACAGAGATCTGAGTCCAGATAGCGACCTTAATTTTTTTAAATAAGACTAACTAAAAATGCAGATAGAAGAACTTTATCTGCATCAGCTACAATAACTAATATTGTTAGCAAAAATACATTACTGCGTATACATAAATGACGTATAGTTTAAAGCGCGTATTCAGTTTCACAATGCTGCTTTGTGTGTCTACTGCAGCGCAAGTTTCTCAGTTTTATGAAATGATCTAGATGCATTCTAAATATTGTCACAGCTAAGTAAATCAGCATCAATATCAAAATAAATGCACTGAACTTTTATTAGTCACTGCTAATGAACAGTGCAGGCAACAAATTTACTCTGAACCTGAATCGGAATTCAGAAAGTAGTTTTACATTCTTGTGAATATAAACTTGCAGGTAGAAAATATAACCTCATCTGCATCACTTGAAAAAAACTTACATTATTTAAAATGTTGCATTATGAATACGTCACCGTATATACGTAAATTATGTACAGTTTAAACTGCAGGTTCATCGTATTGTACAATGTCATTTTGTTTTTCAGTTCATGGAATCCACATTTTCTTGACACTGTTACAGATACTTAGTACAGATACAGGTACTTGAAAGCGTGTGTACTGTACTAGCGAGACAGATCAACAAAACGTACGACCACAGAAATACAGTAGAACCTCCAGAACTCGAATAACTCAAATTCCCCGCTAAATTGAGCTAATTTCCTTTCCCTTGATCAAAATTTCACTGAAATCTATCCCGATAACTCGAGTTCTCCGCTAACTCGAACCGCTTTTCGTTTCCCTTCAGAGTTCCAGTTACCGGGATTCTACTGTATTAACAAATACATTGAGCAGTTATTAGTCACTGCTAATGAACAGTTCATAAGGTCGTGCTCATTCGCTCATGTTCATCATATTATACAATATCGATTTGTTTGCGAGTTCATTACAAGTAATTAGAATTTCCGTAGAAACTGATAAAACTGCTCTGCACTTGGAGGCCTGTATCTTGCCTAAGTGAAACGGCTTACAAAAGGGAAGAACGGAGTAATATCACCAAACAAACTGGACCGTTATTATAATACAAGGGTAAGCCTCACTACGGGTACCCTGGGGACGTCACACTGGACTGTTATTAGTCACTGCTACTGAACAGTCAACTGCACCAGGTGATACAAGGGTAAGCCCACTATGGGTACCGTGGAGACGTCACACTGGACTGTTATTAGTCACTGCTAGTGAACAGTCAACTGCACCAGCTAATACAAGGGTAAGCCTCACCATGGGTACCCTGGGGACGCCACACTGGACTGTTATTAGTCACTGCTAATGAACAGTCAACTGCACCAGGGTGAGACTCACTACGGTTACCTGAGGACGCCGTTTTCGTCGCGTCGCGCGTTTTCCATCAAATCGTCGGTTGTTACTGCAAACACTTCACGGCATAGCCAGCACGAGCACAAAAATTACGCATCATTGAGTTTTGAACCATCATTTCGGATACAGCAAAGTTAACTTTTCTTCAGTTCAGTCGAGTACGTTTTCAGTGTAGTTTTATACGAAAATATATCTAAGCACTTCTTAGGTGAGTTACTAACCAGGAGCCCATTTCTTTTGCAGCGTCCCGGGGGGGGGGGGGGGGGGGTGACCCCACATGAAAGTAAAGGGGATGCTCGTCGTTTCGCTAAGGGGTAGGAGTTACGAATTTTGATCTCACTTAGAGAGGCCAGGACGAAAAGCCAATATCTTTCCCATACAGATATCAGTTAGGGCAAGATGGGTTCATTCTCTTAGGGCTGTGCGTAAAGAAATATCTAAATAAAAAAGCCAATCACCACCATACTTTGTTGAAGTACAGTCTCCTGAAGCTCTTCAATTCTAATTTTCAGACGAGCATTCCCGTCCCTATTATATGGGAATCACCACCCCCTCCCCCCCCCCCCTCCCTCCCGGCCGGCTGATATTTAGTAAACGTCAGAGTGCGTTACTTAGGCGTTTCCCTTATTCTAAGATTTCTTTTTCCCGGGATTCAATTTGTTTAAAAACGATTGCATAATCTAGGATGGGAGTTGATGTCGAAGCCTTATTGGCCCTTACTTAAGCGTTTCTTGGAACAAATGAACACAGTAAACTCTCTTAGGCTGAACATTCATTGATCTCATACGCCATTACTGGAAATTCTACTCTGCTCTCATTGGATGAAAAAACCTGAACATCTAACACGCTGTGACCCAGGTCTCACATGAGTGATGGATTCTTGAGGTCCCTTAGTACAAAAATCTCTTGATCTAATCCAACGTAATTTGGGTATCCCTATGTTTTGGGTAACTCCGTAAACAAATCCCTCGTGATGTGGTTTTCCCATTTTAGCAGGTCAGGCTACGGGTGATCCTCCAGTACCCTACCGAAAAACTAACATCCCTTGTGATTTGGGTAAATGTTTGGAGGCACTATCCTTCCCAGCGTAACCTGGGTAGCAAGCGTGATCCGTGCAATCGACGCGCGCTCCCGGATCATGCCTGCCACTCAAGCTACTCGCGGTATTTTGTACCTTGGAAATAAAATGGCCTCGTGTGATTGTTTAAAGGTTGCCTTATGCCATTAGTTTGCACACAAAAAAAGACACTGCATGCACACGTAAAATGTTGCATGTATAAGAGGAAAGATTTTACGGCTGGTGGTTTTTGTCTTAGTGATCACCAGCAATAACAGTAGCCAGTTCCTTTTAAAACACGGCTTTCAGTCTAACTTTGTCTTGAAGATCTTTTAGTGACCTGGTGGTCGACCGTTGTGAAATAAACTGAAACTACAATTCAATTCCGCTAATTTAAAAAAACATTGCAACGAACTGACACAACAAGGACATTATAAAGAAGTCAAGTTGTAGAGCCGGTTTCAGTGGTTGTAAAATGAACAAACTAGGATCAGTGTTTTCACCCACATCACCAGGGATTTGAGCGCAGGGGTTCAAAATATCGGGGGGGGGGGGGATACTAAACCAGGGAAACAACCAAAATGCTCCTCAAATGAGAGGCACGTAGATTAGGGTGACACCAAAATACGGGGATATCCGAAATGCGAGGATACTCAAATGAAGGGGAGGGGGGGGGGAGGGATACCCAAAATGTGGGGATACTAAAATTAGAGGGATATCAAAGAGATATTTTAAATACGGGAATACCTAAATGGTCGCACAGGTCGTAGTGGTTCAATCAGTGTCCAGGTCTCTTCGCGATTTTGGTTCCCTTTTTCACTCTTCATCAAATGTGACTCCCTTTTCTTGTAGTTGTGCCTCTGTACGTAGGCGATTAGTATACGGGATCTAATAAAAAAAGAAAAACAGAAACGGATTAAAAATAACGTACAGTTAGTTCGTTAGTGATCATGAAAATGGTAGCCATGATTGTTTAGCGAAAACAATGGTGTCTCTAATTTCCTACAAACCTCAGCGTGATTGAAAAAGTCATTACTTTAACGAAACGCACACGTGTAATCGTCCTTCTAGAACGTAAACTATGTAAACAGAAAAATTCCTCGTTTTGTTTAACCTGCGATCAAGCGTTTTCTTTTTCGGGGAAAGTCCTTTTCCCCTCGCCTCCAAAACAAAAGGAAAGAAAGATCCCCTGATCGCAGGTTACGTTTTGTTCTGATCTTCTCGCACCCCGCCGAAGAACTGAGAGGCTGCTACTGGTCAGAAAAAGTAGAGAGGCTCTTTGTGCAACGCAGCGAATGCGATGAAAGAATCGAAAGCTTCGCCACTCCGCCTTATTTCATTACCCTACTTAACTTTAAGTGTGAATGTATTTTGCACGGAAGTACAGTAAAACCTTGATGTAACGAACCTCTATATAACGAAGTCCTTCGTATGATGAACGATTTTCTTTACCTCAGTAACAGCAAAATAGATGAAAAAGAACCTCGATATAACGAAACCTCGTTATAACGAACAAAAAAATTTTGCCAGTGCCTTGGCCCTTCGTCATGTAGAGGTTCCACTGTACTAACTCAGGACACAGTTTTTTTGTCTCTTCTACTGGAGAAGGAACCGACAGTTCTACGTCATTGGAGCAACGCATGGCAAAGGCAGCACCTTCACTGCTTAGTTGTTTTAAGTATTAGTACGGTCACGGTAATCAAAGCCACGACTTCCCACTCTACAGTAAGGCGCTCCACTGATTTCCATGGCGCATTTAAAAAAAACACTTATTAAGGCAACACAACCATCACATGCCAATTGCTGCCTTGAAATACACTGTACAGTACAGTACAGTACAGTACATTGGTTGAACCTTGAGCAAACGTGTTCCTCGCCATACTAGTAAAATTAGCTGCTCAATATTTTTTTTGTCTCCACTTCACCTTAAAAATGTTTTTGAAGTCTGCAGAAGGTGAGCTAAATACTACCAAGCTAAATTTACAAATCCTTCGAAAACACAACAATAGATTTGTTTATTTCGGGAAGTTATGAAATGTCTAATAGTTATTCAAATTTTGACATTATAGTCATTATGTAAGTAAATACTTCGCTGAGCGAATCCCTCAGCAAACGTATTGCTTTATAGGAAACTGAAAAAAAGCTGTTTAAAAATTATAAAAACTTTCCGCCATTGTTAATGGACTCGGCGTAAAGCATAATTTGATCTCACGAAATAAGTAACATGAAGTGTAATAATCTAGGGTAATTCTTAAAAGTGTTTTTAGCTCCTTTGCTAGCAGCTTTACTTTTCATGGTGAAAACAATAAGCACATTAGTAAGTGATAACTTTGAATTAACTCGGGGTCGACTCAACTACGAGGGTAAGGGAAAAAAAACACGAGAAGAGCTTAGGTTTACCTCAGTACCTCCTGTACCTCTGGCATAACGTTCATTGTAAATTTGAACAACAGCCAATTGGTAGTGCTCTCCTTGCTCTTCACCCGACAGTACGTCAGTTATCAAAACTGCCTGCTGTTTACTGTCATTTTATTCAACGCATCGCCACGCTTTATCCCGGAATTTAACGTCAAGGAACATGCTTAACCGTAACGATACAACAGCAAGATTTCAGTAGTATTTTATAACCAAGAAGAAACCGCATTCATTTCTTTTTAAGTTCGCATTTTAAGGAAACGGTGAGAAAATCGAAAATGAAGTCAAAACTGCAATCCACTTCCATCCTGACCATCTATTAAAGCCAACACAGACACTTAACTCATCACTATAAGTTTAGCGGATTGATAAAAAGGGTCGTTTACAGAACTTGAGTTTGATATTGAAATCCATTTTTGCCTACTGACAAAGAAATATTATTAACGGAGTATGATTATTGCAATCTATATCCACCCTGCAGGACATCTAAAGACAGACAAAATACATTAGCAATTATTGTCACGACTGGACCACTATTCGACAAGTTTTCTTTTACAAAAATGTGTCTTTTTTAGTATGGATAAGAATGGCGACACAGCCCCTTTAAAAAACGGTTCCTTTTCGTCGACCAGGAAGTTCAGGGGCATTACGAACATTAATACCTACAAAAGGGAAACTTACATGATAATCTGACTCCAAGTGTATGCGCCTTTCATCTGCTAATGTAAAGAGCTCAGTGGCTTCTTTCTTTGTCAGTCGAACCTCCCAGAGACTGAGACCACGAAGCCGAGAACTACTACCGACATAATTGATCAGTTCACTTACTCCGCGGACCAGTGGATTTTTGTCAAGCTTAAGGTACTTCAGTTCTGGTACGTACATGAGTGTACGGGCTAAAGCTGTAACTTCCTCTTCACCCATCTGTGTATCACTCAGGTACAGCTTTTTCAGATGAGGTACCTTGTGCAGGTGTTTGGCAAGCTCACTTATCCCGTGACCGAGTGGGTTCTTTGATAACTCAAGTTCACTCAACTGAGCCACATTCTGTAAACTATGGGCTAAAGTTGTGACTTCCTCTTCACCCATCTGTGTAGCATTCAGGTGCAGCTCTTTCAGATGAGGTACACTGTGCAGGTGTTTGGCGAGCTCACGTATCCCTTGACCGAGTGGGTTAGGTGATAACCGCAGCATATGTAACTTACCAACATACTTTAAAGCACTGGCAAGTAACTGACACTCTTGATTCCCAACACCAACATTACATAAATGGAGCTCAGATAGTCGAGGCACATGGTGAAGATTATTCAGTAAACTGACAAGTTCACTTGTTGGGCTATTAATGACAATCGCTCTCAAATATGACAGAGAGTGTGTCAGAGTCTGATCAGATATTTTTTCAGTTAAATGCCAAGAGCTGCAAACATCATGATTCTGTGACACGTGATCAGGCGCTTGAAGAGAAGACTTTGGTGCTGATATCAATGATCTAAACAGTTCAGTGAATAGACTGGTCGGTCTTCTGAACTTAAGACGAGTTAAATAGAACACTAATCGATGTCCAACTTTCTTAATGAAAAACTCGTGAGGGAATACATGTAGATCGTGGTACGTATTCACGGATTTTACGTCACCATAACATGTCACAAAAACAGTGTCCAAATCGGACATGACAGAAAACATTTGATCACCCACAACTTCTAAATCAGGTGTTAACGCTTGTTTAAATAATATATAATCTGGCTTATCATGGAAATTTGTTGATCTCAGGCAATGCTCGCTGAGACCTTTAGGCAGTTGTTGGTCCCCACAATCTATCACTAAAAGACCATTAACACATTGCAGAAATGGAGGATAGACATTTTTCCTATCTGAAGGAGGGCAAGAAAGGAAAAGATCGAGATTAATACGATAAAACTCTCTTTGTTCTTCAGTGAGTTTCTTAAAAGAAGGGTTTTCATAGAAGTTGTAATCAGTCAGACCTTCTTTTTCTCCTATCATCTTCAGATGGCGAAAAACAGCAACGGTAGCTTCTGATGACAACTCAGACACAAATTTGAAAACTTCAAGCAGCTCAGTGAACCGTTTAAATGAGTCGACTTTAGACAGACAGTTGAAGGTTTCCTTGCCATTTTTAAAACCATGAACTAAAAACGAGGCGGAAAGGAATTCTTGCACCGATTTATGGAGAAAGAACGCCAGTTTCTCAGGACGAGGAGAGTTTGAAAGATTAGAAGTCTGTAGAAAGCCAAAATCGATAAACTTTTCAAGGAATAACCGAATGTCCTCAGGCACACTGCTGAGCTTGAAATAAAGACAGTCATTTAAAAGTGCCTGCCATGCAAGTTCCCCTAACTTTGCGAGGTCTTCTCTGTATTCATCCATGCTTCTAAATGTCTCCTCTGAGGTTTTGGCGGTCACGTGATCGAGCAGCGTCTGACAAAAACTGTTATACAGAGTTGCGCGGGATGTTGATGGTCCTTGATAATCAGAAACCTTCCAGCTTAGAACCAACATTAACAGAAGAAGTGGTATTTCCGCCAACTCCCACAGGTTGCGTCCATACAGGAAATTTGTAAACTTTTTTACTTCTGTTTGGTCGCGAAGAAACTTAAGAGCAAATGTTATAACTTGCCACTGTTCAAACCCATTAATCTCAAACTGAGCGTGACTTCCCGGTCTTAGCTCATCTTTCTTCCGCGGTCGTGTCGTTATAAGAAGAGTACAATCTCTCAAATGACTGCCTTTCCAAATCTGATGGACTGGCGCTGATGTTTCGGCGCTATATTCATCATAACCGTCAAAAATAAGTAGGACTTTCTGTTGGTTACGAAGAATGTAATCATACAATTGGCTAAACACCATAGGGTCACCTGCGGACAACAGCTCCGCCTTTTGTAGCATAGCAGAGAAGTCTTGCGTGTTGCAAACATCTCTGAGCTTGATTAAAAGTACAACAGCAAACTTCTTTAGGATTTCTTTATTACCTCGTGACCAGTCAACGGCGAGTTTCTTTGTCAATGTCGACTTTCCTATTCCTGGCCTTCCATACACTAAAATTCTCTTAGGAATTAGATGATGACCATGGCTTGCGAATAGGTCACTGCAATCTTGAAGCCTTTCTTTTGTTGTTCCAGCAAGTTTTCTGTAATCTCTTAGCAGTGTCAACTGTACATACACCTCATCAATGTCCATGGTATTACTTCGGTCCCAAGGAGTAATCATTAACTGGCTTGCGGTACTGTTGTAAAATGAGCAAAGCTGATTCTGACTCCACTCCAAAAAAGTAGTTGCAGCATCTGTTTATAAAAAAAGTAAATCTCCTTTAACTTAAATCCTTTCTAACGCATTGAGCAGTAGGAAGTTAATTGTACAAGTTCTGTGGTAGCACTGATAATGGTAGTTTTTCTATTACGGCCATTAACGTCTAGAGCCTGATCTCAGGTGAACACGTATTGGAGCAAGATTCTTCATGCGTTAAGCTTATTACCAAACCTTACATCACCGGTTTTTTAAACAACCTTCGGTTGCGAGGCTGACTTGTTGATCAACTTTTGAGATGATTATAGATTTCAAAACTTTTATACTACAGTTAGTTTACATTGCACTGGCCTCCCCTTCTTATTTAGTATCAAAAAATCAAATTGTTATGATTATTTTAACTCGCTCATTGACGTTACACATGGCTTTAGAGACTGTGTTGTTGAGTGTTGTTGTTTTGTACTGTAAATCCGTTGCCCAGGCCAAGGGTGGGAAAATCTTACTAATTTAACAAATAAGCTAAGGAACAGAGTGCAAATAGTCGCTAATTAGACAAGAGAACTTAACAGAGGAGAGGGAAGAGGGTCTTTTCTTAATTAATTGGAACACATGTACTGTAAACGTTTTAATTAGCACCCGTCTTTAAATAAGTGCCCCCACCCCTCCTCCAAAGACAAAATAATTTTCCCAATTATAAGCTAACACAAACGACACCCCTGATATGAGAGTTCCAAAAAGGAAAAAAACAAACAAAAAAATTAAAACCAAAAACAAGAGAAGCAAGAGAAAGAAACAAGACAACAAGAAACAAGAGAAAAACAACAAGAGAAAGGGAAAATGAGTGGAAAACGTATCTTAAACTCGTAACATGTTGGATTGCTTACACGTACAATGTAGCATTAAACATTAAGACCCTGTCCACATAAATCTGGATATTTCTGAAACTGCACATTTTCTTTATCACAAAGCGGCCTTCCCTCAACACTAAACCAGTGACTCTGCTCATTCAATAAGTGGCCTTAGTTCATGTAAAAAAATGTGGTTTCAAAAAATATCTGGATTCATGTGGACTGGAGCCATAAATTGTAACCTGAGGGACTTGGTAACTGTTCCTTTGATCTGCTGACTGAGGTCTGCTCTGACATATCTTCAACAAAAAAGACACCTCTCACTTACATTCAAGAAATCTACTAGAATTAACTGCTACTAATAATGTCACTAGAAGTGCATAATATCAAAACAAGTGTAGTTTTAACACTTAAAAAAAGAAATATACACATGTAGCTTTGTCGTCAGCTCAATACGACTGCTGGAAAAAACTGACTCATCAGCTAAGAACACTTGGTAGCAGTTGTTCAACCTGAAAAGGTTCTTCTAATCTATACCCTATTTCACAACAAAATCCACAACTTTTTGAGATCAGTAACATGACTGTACTTTAATCTCTTTTTGGTTTAAAATGACAAGAGGTCTCTTCTAATCAATGCTCTTACAGGTTGTAGGTTCCTTGAAGAAACCACAACAATAATCCACACAAATATAATCAAATCTAACTAAAAAGCTGTTTTAAACAGAAAAAGATGTCATGTGTGGCACCTACCTATTTTTTATGATAAATTTGCATGGTACTGTTATAAATTAATTACTGTATATTGCACAATCGGGGTAAACACACTGAACTGTTATTAGTCACTGCTAATGAACAGCATAGGCAACAAATTTCCAAACAGAGATCTGAGTCCAGATAGCGACCTTAATTTTTTTAAATAAGACTAACTAAAAATGCAGATAGAAGAACTTTATCTGCATCAGCTACAATAACTAATATTGTTAGCAAAAATACATTACTGCGTATACATAAATGACGTATAGTTTAAAGCGCGTATTCAGTTTCACAATGCTGCTTTGTGTGTCTACTGCAGCGCAAGTTTCTCAGTTTTATGAAATGATCTAGATGCATTCTAAATATTGTCACAGCTAAGTAAATCAGCATCAATATCAAAATAAATGCACTGAACTTTTATTAGTCACTGCTAATGAACAGTGCAGGCAACAAATTTACTCTGAACCTGAATCGGAATTCAGAAAGTAGTTTTACATTCTTGTGAATATAAACTTGCAGGTAGAAAATATAACCTCATCTGCATCACTTGAAAAAAACTTACATTATTTAAAATGTTGCATTATGAATACGTCACCGTATATACGTAAATTATGTACAGTTTAAACTGCAGGTTCATCGTATTGTACAATGTCATTTTGTTTTTCAGTTCATGGAATCCACATTTTCTTGACACTGTTACAGATACTTAGTACAGATACAGGTACTTGAAAGCGTGTGTACTGTACTAGCGAGACAGATCAACAAAACGTACGACCACAGAAATACAGTAGAACCTCCAGAACTCGAATAACTCAAATTCCCCGCTAAATTGAGCTAATTTCCTTTCCCTTGATCAAAATTTCACTGAAATCTATCCCGATAACTCGAGTTCTCCGCTAACTCGAACCGCTTTTCGTTTCCCTTCAGAGTTCCAGTTACCGGGATTCTACTGTATTAACAAATACATTGAGCAGTTATTAGTCACTGCTAATGAACAGTTCATAAGGTCGTGCTCATTCGCTCATGTTCATCATATTATACAATATCGATTTGTTTGCGAGTTCATTACAAGTAATTAGAATTTCCGTAGAAACTGATAAAACTGCTCTGCACTTGGAGGCCTGTATCTTGCCTAAGTGAAACGGCTTACAAAAGGGAAGAACGGAGTAATATCACCAAACAAACTGGACCGTTATTATAATACAAGGGTAAGCCTCACTACGGGTACCCTGGGGACGTCACACTGGACTGTTATTAGTCACTGCTACTGAACAGTCAACTGCACCAGGTGATACAAGGGTAAGCCCACTATGGGTACCGTGGAGACGTCACACTGGACTGTTATTAGTCACTGCTAGTGAACAGTCAACTGCACCAGCTAATACAAGGGTAAGCCTCACCATGGGTACCCTGGGGACGCCACACTGGACTGTTATTAGTCACTGCTAATGAACAGTCAACTGCACCAGGGTGAGACTCACTACGGTTACCTGAGGACGCCGTTTTCGTCGCGTCGCGCGTTTTCCATCAAATCGTCGGTTGTTACTGCAAACACTTCACGGCATAGCCAGCACGAGCACAAAAATTACGCATCATTGAGTTTTGAACCATCATTTCGGATACAGCAAAGTTAACTTTTCTTCAGTTCAGTCGAGTACGTTTTCAGTGTAGTTTTATACGAAAATATATCTAAGCACTTCTTAGGTGAGTTACTAACCAGGAGCCCATTTCTTTTGCAGCGTCCCGGGGGGGGGGGGGGGGGTGACCCCACATGAAAGTAAAGGGGATGCTCGTCGTTTCGCTAAGGGGTAGGAGTTACGAATTTTGATCTCACTTAGAGAGGCCAGGACGAAAAGCCAATATCTTTCCCATACAGATATCAGTTAGGGCAAGATGGGTTCATTCTCTTAGGGCTGTGCGTAAAGAAATATCTAAATAAAAAAGCCAATCACCACCATACTTTGTTGAAGTACAGTCTCCTGAAGCTCTTCAATTCTAATTTTCAGACGAGCATTCCCGTCCCTATTATATGGGAATCACCACCCCCTCCCCCCCCCCCCTCCCTCCCGGCCGGCTGATATTTAGTAAACGTCAGAGTGCGTTACTTAGGCGTTTCCCTTATTCTAAGATTTCTTTTTCCCGGGATTCAATTTGTTTAAAAACGATTGCATAATCTAGGATGGGAGTTGATGTCGAAGCCTTATTGGCCCTTACTTAAGCGTTTCTTGGAACAAATGAACACAGTAAACTCTCTTAGGCTGAACATTCATTGATCTCATACGCCATTACTGGAAATTCTACTCTGCTCTCATTGGATGAAAAAACCTGAACATCTAACACGCTGTGACCCAGGTCTCACATGAGTGATGGATTCTTGAGGTCCCTTAGTACAAAAATCTCTTGATCTAATCCAACGTAATTTGGGTATCCCTATGTTTTGGGTAACTCCGTAAACAAATCCCTCGTGATGTGGTTTTCCCATTTTAGCAGGTCAGGCTACGGGTGATCCTCCAGTACCCTACCGAAAAACTAACATCCCTTGTGATTTGGGTAAATGTTTGGAGGCACTATCCTTCCCAGCGTAACCTGGGTAGCAAGCGTGATCCGTGCAATCGACGCGCGCTCCCGGATCATGCCTGCCACTCAAGCTACTCGCGGTATTTTGTACCTTGGAAATAAAATGGCCTCGTGTGATTGTTTAAAGGTTGCCTTATGCCATTAGTTTGCACACAAAAAAAGACACTGCATGCACACGTAAAATGTTGCATGTATAAGAGGAAAGATTTTACGGCTGGTGGTTTTTGTCTTAGTGATCACCAGCAATAACAGTAGCCAGTTCCTTTTAAAACACGGCTTTCAGTCTAACTTTGTCTTGAAGATCTTTTAGTGACCTGGTGGTCGACCGTTGTGAAATAAACTGAAACTACAATTCAATTCCGCTAATTTAAAAAAACATTGCAACGAACTGACACAACAAGGACATTATAAAGAAGTCAAGTTGTAGAGCCGGTTTCAGTGGTTGTAAAATGAACAAACTAGGATCAGTGTTTTCACCCACATCACCAGGGATTTGAGCGCAGGGGTTCAAAATATCGGGGGGGGGGGGATACTAAACCAGGGAAACAACCAAAATGCTCCTCAAATGAGAGGCACGTAGATTAGGGTGACACCAAAATACGGGGATATCCGAAATGCGAGGATACTCAAATGAAGGGGAGGGGGGGGGGAGGGATACCCAAAATGTGGGGATACTAAAATTAGAGGGATATCAAAGAGATATTTTAAATACGGGAATACCTAAATGGTCGCACAGGTCGTAGTGGTTCAATCAGTGTCCAGGTCTCTTCGCGATTTTGGTTCCCTTTTTCACTCTTCATCAAATGTGACTCCCTTTTCTTGTAGTTGTGCCTCTGTACGTAGGCGATTAGTATACGGGATCTAATAAAAAAAGAAAAACAGAAACGGATTAAAAATAACGTACAGTTAGTTCGTTAGTGATCATGAAAATGGTAGCCATGATTGTTTAGCGAAAACAATGGTGTCTCTAATTTCCTACAAACCTCAGCGTGATTGAAAAAGTCATTACTTTAACGAAACGCACACGTGTAATCGTCCTTCTAGAACGTAAACTATGTAAACAGAAAAATTCCTCGTTTTGTTTAACCTGCGATCAAGCGTTTTCTTTTTCGGGGAAAGTCCTTTTCCCCTCGCCTCCAAAACAAAAGGAAAGAAAGATCCCCTGATCGCAGGTTACGTTTTGTTCTGATCTTCTCGCACCCCGCCGAAGAACTGAGAGGCTGCTACTGGTCAGAAAAAGTAGAGAGGCTCTTTGTGCAACGCAGCGAATGCGATGAAAGAATCGAAAGCTTCGCCACTCCGCCTTATTTCATTACCCTACTTAACTTTAAGTGTGAATGTATTTTGCACGGAAGTACAGTAAAACCTTGATGTAACGAACCTCTATATAACGAAGTCCTTCGTATGATGAACGATTTTCTTTACCTCAGTAACAGCAAAATAGATGAAAAAGAACCTCGATATAACGAAACCTCGTTATAACGAACAAAAAAATTTTGCCAGTGCCTTGGCCCTTCGTCATGTAGAGGTTCCACTGTACTAACTCAGGACACAGTTTTTTTGTCTCTTCTACTGGAGAAGGAACCGACAGTTCTACGTCATTGGAGCAACGCATGGCAAAGGCAGCACCTTCACTGCTTAGTTGTTTTAAGTATTAGTACGGTCACGGTAATCAAAGCCACGACTTCCCACTCTACAGTAAGGCGCTCCACTGATTTCCATGGCGCATTTAAAAAAAACACTTATTAAGGCAACACAACCATCACATGCCAATTGCTGCCTTGAAATACACTGTACAGTACAGTACAGTACAGTACATTGGTTGAACCTTGAGCAAACGTGTTCCTCGCCATACTAGTAAAATTAGCTGCTCAATATTTTTTTTGTCTCCACTTCACCTTAAAAATGTTTTTGAAGTCTGCAGAAGGTGAGCTAAATACTACCAAGCTAAATTTACAAATCCTTCGAAAACACAACAATAGATTTGTTTATTTCGGGAAGTTATGAAATGTCTAATAGTTATTCAAATTTTGACATTATAGTCATTATGTAAGTAAATACTTCGCTGAGCGAATCCCTCAGCAAACGTATTGCTTTATAGGAAACTGAAAAAAAGCTGTTTAAAAATTATAAAAACTTTCCGCCATTGTTAATGGACTCGGCGTAAAGCATAATTTGATCTCACGAAATAAGTAACATGAAGTGTAATAATCTAGGGTAATTCTTAAAAGTGTTTTTAGCTCCTTTGCTAGCAGCTTTACTTTTCATGGTGAAAACAATAAGCACATTAGTAAGTGATAACTTTGAATTAACTCGGGGTCGACTCAACTACGAGGGTAAGGGAAAAAAAACACGAGAAGAGCTTAGGTTTACCTCAGTACCTCCTGTACCTCTGGCATAACGTTCATTGTAAATTTGAACAACAGCCAATTGGTAGTGCTCTCCTTGCTCTTCACCCGACAGTACGTCAGTTATCAAAACTGCCTGCTGTTTACTGTCATTTTATTCAACGCATCGCCACGCTTTATCCCGGAATTTAACGTCAAGGAACATGCTTAACCGTAACGATACAACAGCAAGATTTCAGTAGTATTTTATAACCAAGAAGAAACCGCATTCATTTCTTTTTAAGTTCGCATTTTAAGGAAACGGTGAGAAAATCGAAAATGAAGTCAAAACTGCAATCCACTTCCATCCTGACCATCTATTAAAGCCAACACAGACACTTAACTCATCACTATAAGTTTAGCGGATTGATAAAAAGGGTCGTTTACAGAACTTGAGTTTGATATTGAAATCCATTTTTGCCTACTGACAAAGAAATATTATTAACGGAGTATGATTATTGCAATCTATATCCACCCTGCAGGACATCTAAAGACAGACAAAATACATTAGCAATTATTGTCACGACTGGACCACTATTCGACAAGTTTTCTTTTACAAAAATGTGTCTTTTTTAGTATGGATAAGAATGGCGACACAGCCCCTTTAAAAAACGGTTCCTTTTCGTCGACCAGGAAGTTCAGGGGCATTACGAACATTAATACCTACAAAAGGGAAACTTACATGATAATCTGACTCCAAGTGTATGCGCCTTTCATCTGCTAATGTAAAGAGCTCAGTGGCTTCTTTCTTTGTCAGTCGAACCTCCCAGAGACTGAGACCACGAAGCCGAGAACTACTACCGACATAATTGATCAGTTCACTTACTCCGCGGACCAGTGGATTTTTGTCAAGCTTAAGGTACTTCAGTTCTGGTACGTACATGAGTGTACGGGCTAAAGCTGTAACTTCCTCTTCACCCATCTGTGTATCACTCAGGTACAGCTTTTTCAGATGAGGTACCTTGTGCAGGTGTTTGGCAAGCTCACTTATCCCGTGACCGAGTGGGTTCTTTGATAACTCAAGTTCACTCAACTGAGCCACATTCTGTAAACTATGGGCTAAAGTTGTGACTTCCTCTTCACCCATCTGTGTAGCATTCAGGTGCAGCTCTTTCAGATGAGGTACACTGTGCAGGTGTTTGGCGAGCTCACGTATCCCTTGACCGAGTGGGTTAGGTGATAACCGCAGCATATGTAACTTACCAACATACTTTAAAGCACTGGCAAGTAACTGACACTCTTGATTCCCAACACCAACATTACATAAATGGAGCTCAGATAGTCGAGGCACATGGTGAAGATTATTCAGTAAACTGACAAGTTCACTTGTTGGGCTATTAATGACAATCGCTCTCAAATATGACAGAGAGTGTGTCAGAGTCTGATCAGATATTTTTTCAGTTAAATGCCAAGAGCTGCAAACATCATGATTCTGTGACACGTGATCAGGCGCTTGAAGAGAAGACTTTGGTGCTGATATCAATGATCTAAACAGTTCAGTGAATAGACTGGTCGGTCTTCTGAACTTAAGACGAGTTAAATAGAACACTAATCGATGTCCAACTTTCTTAATGAAAAACTCGTGAGGGAATACATGTAGATCGTGGTACGTATTCACGGATTTTACGTCACCATAACATGTCACAAAAACAGTGTCCAAATCGGACATGACAGAAAACATTTGATCACCCACAACTTCTAAATCAGGTGTTAACGCTTGTTTAAATAATATATAATCTGGCTTATCATGGAAATTTGTTGATCTCAGGCAATGCTCGCTGAGACCTTTAGGCAGTTGTTGGTCCCCACAATCTATCACTAAAAGACCATTAACACATTGCAGAAATGGAGGATAGACATTTTTCCTATCTGAAGGAGGGCAAGAAAGGAAAAGATCGAGATTAATACGATAAAACTCTCTTTGTTCTTCAGTGAGTTTCTTAAAAGAAGGGTTTTCATAGAAGTTGTAATCAGTCAGACCTTCTTTTTCTCCTATCATCTTCAGATGGCGAAAAACAGCAACGGTAGCTTCTGATGACAACTCAGACACAAATTTGAAAACTTCAAGCAGCTCAGTGAACCGTTTAAATGAGTCGACTTTAGACAGACAGTTGAAGGTTTCCTTGCCATTTTTAAAACCATGAACTAAAAACGAGGCGGAAAGGAATTCTTGCACCGATTTATGGAGAAAGAACGCCAGTTTCTCAGGACGAGGAGAGTTTGAAAGATTAGAAGTCTGTAGAAAGCCAAAATCGATAAACTTTTCAAGGAATAACCGAATGTCCTCAGGCACACTGCTGAGCTTGAAATAAAGACAGTCATTTAAAAGTGCCTGCCATGCAAGTTCCCCTAACTTTGCGAGGTCTTCTCTGTATTCATCCATGCTTCTAAATGTCTCCTCTGAGGTTTTGGCGGTCACGTGATCGAGCAGCGTCTGACAAAAACTGTTATACAGAGTTGCGCGGGATGTTGATGGTCCTTGATAATCAGAAACCTTCCAGCTTAGAACCAACATTAACAGAAGAAGTGGTATTTCCGCCAACTCCCACAGGTTGCGTCCATACAGGAAATTTGTAAACTTTTTTACTTCTGTTTGGTCGCGAAGAAACTTAAGAGCAAATGTTATAACTTGCCACTGTTCAAACCCATTAATCTCAAACTGAGCGTGACTTCCCGGTCTTAGCTCATCTTTCTTCCGCGGTCGTGTCGTTATAAGAAGAGTACAATCTCTCAAATGACTGCCTTTCCAAATCTGATGGACTGGCGCTGATGTTTCGGCGCTATATTCATCATAACCGTCAAAAATAAGTAGGACTTTCTGTTGGTTACGAAGAATGTAATCATACAATTGGCTAAACACCATAGGGTCACCTGCGGACAACAGCTCCGCCTTTTGTAGCATAGCAGAGAAGTCTTGCGTGTTGCAAACATCTCTGAGCTTGATTAAAAGTACAACAGCAAACTTCTTTAGGATTTCTTTATTACCTCGTGACCAGTCAACGGCGAGTTTCTTTGTCAATGTCGACTTTCCTATTCCTGGCCTTCCATACACTAAAATTCTCTTAGGAATTAGATGATGACCATGGCTTGCGAATAGGTCACTGCAATCTTGAAGCCTTTCTTTTGTTGTTCCAGCAAGTTTTCTGTAATCTCTTAGCAGTGTCAACTGTACATACACCTCATCAATGTCCATGGTATTACTTCGGTCCCAAGGAGTAATCATTAACTGGCTTGCGGTACTGTTGTAAAATGAGCAAAGCTGATTCTGACTCCACTCCAAAAAAGTAGTTGCAGCATCTGTTTATAAAAAAAGTAAATCTCCTTTAACTTAAATCCTTTCTAACGCATTGAGCAGTAGGAAGTTAATTGTACAAGTTCTGTGGTAGCACTGATAATGGTAGTTTTTCTATTACGGCCATTAACGTCTAGAGCCTGATCTCAGGTGAACACGTATTGGAGCAAGATTCTTCATGCGTTAAGCTTATTACCAAACCTTACATCACCGGTTTTTTAAACAACCTTCGGTTGCGAGGCTGACTTGTTGATCAACTTTTGAGATGATTATAGATTTCAAAACTTTTATACTACAGTTAGTTTACATTGCACTGGCCTCCCCTTCTTATTTAGTATCAAAAAATCAAATTGTTATGATTATTTTAACTCGCTCATTGACGTTACACATGGCTTTAGAGACTGTGTTGTTGAGTGTTGTTGTTTTGTACTGTAAATCCGTTGCCCAGGCCAAGGGTGGGAAAATCTTACTAATTTAACAAATAAGCTAAGGAACAGAGTGCAAATAGTCGCTAATTAGACAAGAGAACTTAACAGAGGAGAGGGAAGAGGGTCTTTTCTTAATTAATTGGAACACATGTACTGTAAACGTTTTAATTAGCACCCGTCTTTAAATAAGTGCCCCCACCCCTCCTCCAAAGACAAAATAATTTTCCCAATTATAAGCTAACACAAACGACACCCCTGATATGAGAGTTCCAAAAAGGAAAAAAACAAACAAAAAAATTAAAACCAAAAACAAGAGAAGCAAGAGAAAGAAACAAGACAACAAGAAACAAGAGAAAAACAACAAGAGAAAGGGAAAATGAGTGGAAAACGTATCTTAAACTCGTAACATGTTGGATTGCTTACACGTACAATGTAGCATTAAACATTAAGACCCTGTCCACATAAATCTGGATATTTCTGAAACTGCACATTTTCTTTATCACAAAGCGGCCTTCCCTCAACACTAAACCAGTGACTCTGCTCATTCAATAAGTGGCCTTAGTTCATGTAAAAAAATGTGGTTTCAAAAAATATCTGGATTCATGTGGACTGGAGCCATAAATTGTAACCTGAGGGACTTGGTAACTGTTCCTTTGATCTGCTGACTGAGGTCTGCTCTGACATATCTTCAACAAAAAAGACACCTCTCACTTACATTCAAGAAATCTACTAGAATTAACTGCTACTAATAATGTCACTAGAAGTGCATAATATCAAAACAAGTGTAGTTTTAACACTTAAAAAAAGAAATATACACATGTAGCTTTGTCGTCAGCTCAATACGACTGCTGGAAAAAACTGACTCATCAGCTAAGAACACTTGGTAGCAGTTGTTCAACCTGAAAAGGTTCTTCTAATCTATACCCTATTTCACAACAAAATCCACAACTTTTTGAGATCAGTAACATGACTGTACTTTAATCTCTTTTTGGTTTAAAATGACAAGAGGTCTCTTCTAATCAATGCTCTTACAGGTTGTAGGTTCCTTGAAGAAACCACAACAATAATCCACACAAATATAATCAAATCTAACTAAAAAGCTGTTTTAAACAGAAAAAGATGTCATGTGTGGCACCTACCCCGTAATGTAGTGTTGAGCTTATGACAGCATCAAGGAAGTACACTGTAACGTACCCCTAGTTTCTGTAAAACAACAGGCCAAAATGGGACATAACATTATGAGAAATATTTACCTTGGTAATGAGGCCATGAATAAAAAACACAAGGCTCACTCAAAATGTGTGCGACAAGAGATGCTGCCATCACACTGGCACAGGAAGACCAACTCTCTGAAGGCAACTGAGAACCATCTGCATAATCAGCTATTCCTTTCACAATTAACCACTCAATTTGACAGTCAAATGCTGCTGTAAACACTCCTATAGAACAACAAAGAAAATGACACTTGAGTTAAAGTTGAAGGCGGGAATATAGCTTACATTATTTTGCCTAACTTTCTAAAAAAAAGAAAAAAAACCGAAGCTAACTCGAGTTGGAAGATAGATGAAGAATGTAGAGGATGTGAACTGTACCGCCTCCTTCCCAGTCGTATCAGTTTGGATTGCGGTTTCGAACAGCTTGCACCTTAATTTTCTCTGGCCGACATGCTTCAGGCAGGTATTAGAACCTCTATTCATCTTCAGTAGTGAACTGCTTTTCTTTAGTTTTTATTGCAAAGGAAAATGGGAAAAAAGGGGAAACCAGGTTCTGTGACTCCCCTGTTTGCTGTCCCCTTTTTTTTCTTCAAGCACCTGTAGACTGGTTTGCGTGGGTGCCACTCACAGGGTCATCAGGGCTACCTTCCACAATCCAGGCTCAATTGCGGCACCTTTCAGTTTCACCATGCACCTTCCCCACACCCATCTATTGCCAATGGATTAATGTGGCTAAATAAAATTTAGGCAGCGGTCTCCATCACCAATCGAATATGGGGCAGTCTTGGGCTTTAGCATATTTTACAGCACTTTCCCCATAGTCAATCATTTTGCTTTTGCATTTTTTTGCTCCCAGCCCTTCCTTCCCTTTGGATGTTTTTTGGTTAAGTATCTACACATTTCTCCACTGAAGGTCTCAGTGTGACAGTGACTGGCTGGTGCCACTCATGGGGTTGTCATGGCTACCTTCTAGGCTTGCTTGCAACTCCCTTCAGTTTCACCAGGCACCTTTTCCACACCTATCTTTTGTCAATGGGTTTCATTTGCAGACATAATTGTTGTAATTGTAATAGCAATCTAAGCAATGATTGCAAATTAACCTAAACAAAAACATTAAGGGGGGGAGCTTCAAGGAAAATTTGAACCCATGGCCTCTCTGTTAGCATGACAGTGCTCTAACAACCGAGCAATGAAGACCCTTAAATTGGGAGCACGCCCATCTTTTCAGCAAAAAATTATTATAATACTAAACTCAAACAAGCAAACAATTGACGCAATGACTTGAACTTAACACTGAATAAAAGCAACAAACATATATATCTATAGAGTTCAGGGTTGTCATTAAGAGCCAGGGGCCGGGGATTTTCCCTGGCTACTAAGAGAACCAAAAGAAATCCCAAGCCATTTGATTCCCCACCTACTTGTTGTATTTACCTGGCAACTTGAAATCTTAGTGACAACCCTGAGAGTTAAAAGAGACCTGACTGCATGCACGTCCTAAGGCTGGCTGCATTTTAGAAAGTCTAATCACCTTCTCCTTCATTTTCGATTGCCATAGCCTGAGGATTGGTTTCAGCAAGTTGATCACGTCGCCATTCAGCTCTGACTTGTTCTGGTCCACTCAAAAACTCAGCATCAGTATAAACTTGAACTTGCTGAGCTTCAGCCGGGTCTTTCAAAGGTGCTTGCCAGCCATCAGCGCAATTCTTGATGACATTCAGAAAGCGTTTGCTCACATAACTTCTCATACCAGTTGACTGCTCTTGATTGCTGCTCACTACCTTTGATGCATATGTTGCTAATTTGGCAGACACAACAACATCTCCTAACTTGGATTTTGCAGGGTTGAGGCCACTACATGTTCCTACTGAAATGACTGCTTTGGGTCTTAGCACAGAGGCAGCATTCTTTACAGATACAAGAGCACCACAAGGACCAATACCATTTCTATAACATCTTAGTAAAGCAACTTTCATCTCCTCTTGACTTTCACTCACATCAGAAAAGTAAACATAGCCAAGAGCATCAAACCAACATCTATAGGGGTTTTTAAGCTCACTATAACAAGCTAAGAACTCACAGTTTGTAACTGTAAGTAACAGAATATCAACAGGCAGATCTGCATCTTTTGAAGGTTTGGTTATTGTCTTAATATCAGTGAAGGAGAGAAGAACTTTATTAAGCTCAGGTGGGTCCCCAACATGGTTCCTTGCATCACTTGAAGAATTCTTGGATGAAGAATGTAGACCAGTGGTAAGCTGGGGTGTATCATCATCACTGCCCTCTGATGCCCTCTGATCAGGAGAGTCCCCAAAGTGGTTCCTTTCATTGCTTGAAGAATTCTTGGATGAAGAATGGAGACCAGTGCAGGTAAGCTGGGGTGTATCATCATCACTGCCCTCTGATGCCATCTGATAGGGAGAGTCCCCAACGTGGTACCTTGCATTACTTGAAGACTTCTTGGATGAAGAATGGAGACCAGTGGTAAGCTGGGGTGTATCACTGTCCTTGGATGCCCTCTGATCAGGGGAGTCCCCAGAGTGGTTCTTTTCATCACTTGTAGCATTGGGTTTGGAAGAATCACTGCCCATCACTGCCCTTTGATGAGCTATTTGTATCTTGGGAAGATTTTGACATCTTGGATCCTAAAAAAAAAATTACTAAAATGCTAAACTGATAATTATAGTACATTAGCTATATCATAGACTGTGGAGGTGAGGCTGGGGGCACGCATCCAAATTGATGATTGGTCCATCTTGATCCTATATCTAAAGGATTAAGCCTCAAAATGACTATCTTTACAAAACTGCACTTAGATGCACTGACTTCTCATGTGAAGCTAATCGGATCCACTTTCTTCAGAAAGCATTCTGGATGAGATTTTGCCAGAATTAGCCCGACTACAACTCAATTTATATTTTGTGTATGCATGTGAATGTGACAGACATTATACACGTAACTTGCCACGAGCCTCAGCAATGATATCAAAATGCTATTGCATCACATCATGTCATGTCAATCAAGCAAAAAACAGAATGGTAAAAATTTAACTGAGAAGCAGAAGGTATACAAAAACATCACTTCAGAAAAATTATCTTGAGTTTTTATTCTGCCTTATGCTTTCTCTTAATTTTGTGGTTGAAAGTTTGACATGTTTACAGTATGTTCTTGCTGAAATGGCATCAGTGGCATTGATTCCCTTTACACTATGCTCATGAAGATAAAGAACAAATTGTAAGATTGCACATAAATATCTGTTTATTTAAGCCTTTTGCAGTTTATGGTACTTTATACGTAACTTAATGAGCGCCTATGTTGTAATATTTTAGGCTGAATTCCAGGAAATGAGCCCGTGTTCTCTCCCTGAAAAGAGGGCTGAACACATGGGTTTGCTATTGTTGATTTCCACCAATCAGATCGCTGTCTGCTAAAATTAAATATTTTGAGCATAAATTTGTTTTTCTGGGGCAGCTCGATTTCAAACAGTGGATGTGAGAGGGTTGTTTCACGTGGCAAGCAAATATTGTGTTAAAAAGCGTTTTAAACACAAAAAATCCTAAAGTGTTTACAAAGAAAACCTTTAGAGAAGCTCTGGTGATGATAAGGATGTGTTTGTAACTCAACCAACTGGTCTGGGTCATTAATTATTTTCCAGTCTGCAACAATGGTTGTTGGCAACTAATGTGAAAGAGATCATTTTCAAGTCAATTCCTGTTGTAATAAATTCCACTCCAAACTTTGCTAATACAAGATCAATGAATATACCTCAAATCAGTGCGTGTACCTCTTTCTGCTGATTGTTTCAGCAAATGCCAAAGTGACAAAGAGACAAAACAAACCGTGTTCAATCCCATTTACATCACAGACATCAGCAAATACCAAAGAGACAAAGAGACAAAACAAACTGTGTTCAATCCCATTTACATCATAGACACAGTCAGCCACTCATATGTTGTCCAGCCGTCTCTTCTTGGGAAGAACCGACAGAGCAGCGAAGTCGAGCCTATTATAAATGTTGCAAGGACACTCAATAAATGAAAACTGTTGCATAACACCAAATTACCTTGCTCTTTACTTTGATAATCATTCTTCATGAAAATGCACTTTTCCAAAGGACTTGGGGGTCTCGAAATGTCGCACTTGTGGACTAATACCACCTCTTTTGAAGTGGAGGGGGCAGGGGTTAGGGGCAAATTTGGCTGTTCTCTCTTTGTGGCTGTTTAGAACTGTCAGATTACTGAACCTTTCTTTAGTCATTGTTGAGCGGAGTCATGTTTACAAAAGTACCTTTCTTCTGCTGAGCCTGATTGCACATGCAGGATCCACCAGTACAAGTGTGCACTGTAGGTTCCTGTAACCCCTTCATTTTGTTTAGTATGTCATTGAAATGCGTCAGAGACCACATCATCAGCTGATACAATTCGTTGTAAGAAACTGTAGTTCGTGGATTAGTGTTCAGATTTAATCGAGAACCTTCATCAAATAAGACTATAATTCCGCATCGTTGCAAATGCTACATAGCCTTGCCGGTTTGAAAACGCAAAGTCTAGCACTAAGTGCAGTTTTGGGAACACAGGTGTTCCGAAGCTTACTACCGTGGCATCAGACTGATGGGATAATTTGAAACGGACCAATAATAGTGAATTTAGATGCTGGAAGATTCTCATTCCAGCAAAGATACTATTCATGTGAAAATTATGTATATTACAGTGGAACCTCTATAACAAAGTCCTCGGTCTAACGAACTATTTTTTTTGACTCCAGTAATAGTAAAATTTAAGACAATACAAAAAAGAACCTCGATATAAGTTAAAAAAACCTTGTTATAACGACCATATTTTGCCAGTCCCTTGGCCCTTCGCTATATTGAGGTTCCACGGTAGTTAATTTTATTTATTTTTCAAAAAATGGGGGGGGCCTTAGCCCCCCCCAGCCCTTTCCCCCGCATGGGCCCTGAAACAGAATAGTAAAATACTGACGGTGACATGGTTTTTTCCTCAATACAGGAAGCAAACGGTTTTGAAATTCAGCTTAGGGACATACCTAATGGTCGCCCTAAGACAGGGTCTGCCAGTCTGGAAGGGATTTTGCACAGTTCATCAGGGCTTCTGATAGGTTGCAGAGAAAAAAAGTCAAATTTCGTGGGATTTTTGGGGACAAATTCGTGGGAAATTTCAGGGCAAACTTCGCCAAAGAGCAATTGGTAACAAACAGCCGATTTTGTGGTTATTTTCAAGGCAAATTTTGGTTTCACTGGCAATTCATTGGTTTTGCACTGATCAGACCAGTGTTTTTTGCGTTTTTCTAACAGAGGTTATCATTTGCTCTTTCAAACGCTCAAGAAATGAACCAATGGCAAAGCCTTTAACATCATGGCTAGTGCCCAGTTTTTTGCAACATAATTGTCGCCTGGTAGTTCTGGAACGTTGTTTGCACGTTTCAGTGACGAAGTTTGAAGATAAATTTGCAAGTTTACAGCAAGTAAATAGCCCCAATAGCTGAAACAAGTTTCAAATATGTTGTACAGACATGTATATGATAAGATTTGTACTGAATTTTGTGGTATTTTGTGGGTTTTTGTGAATTTCGTGGGATTTACCGGAATTTCACAGCTCCCCGACTGCGCGAAATATCAGAAGCCCTGATTCATGAATTGACCGGTAAACAGAGCATGAATCGAGAAAACTAATAAAATACAGTCATGATTCATGAATTATAGCGGGGATTTCAATAAGCACCAACAACTGATGAAACGCTTTGCAGGGCTCGACGTTGCGACCCGTGGGGTCGCCAATGCGACCAGCTTTTACTCAGTGGCGACTAAATTTTCATGCCTGGTCGCCAACCTGGCCCCCAAGATAGGCGATTTTCTTTTTTGGGTAAACGTACACTAATGATAATTTGTTATCCTTTACACAACTAACGGATAGCTAACGGTTTATCTAACGCTCTAACGTTTTGCCCAAACGCTCTAACGGTTTGTCTAAACGTTTTAACGATTTGTCTAAAGGCTTTAACGATTTCTTCCAACACTCTAATCTACGTTTACTTGAAAGAGGATTGTGAAACAAATGAATTCGACGGAAGACTTTAATCGACTTTCGGACAAATCGATCGCAATTCTCAACAGATCGTCCCGTGTTTCTCCGGGAATGACTTAAAGCGCATCGATATTTAAAACAATTTCTTTATGTCGAACATGTATCTCGATTGCGGACTCGATAACAGATTAGTCTGATAAAAGCTCAAGCTAATCAAAGCTAATCGAGAACGAACGACGCTTATTTCTCGAGCTTCGCAATTCTTGTAAACAACTTTACGCAAATTTCTGTTGAGCGTGACGACGCAAATAAAAGCTCTGCCGTATTTTATTGACTTCTAATTAAGTAAAGTTGAAGTCATGCTGTTTGTCTAACAGACTTCTCGCGAAATCAACTTCTTTGCCCGAAAACATTAGCAACGTTTCCTCTTTCTGGTCTTTCTGGAGACTTTCGATCACGTGTTAGGCAACCGCGCAATAGATGAAGTTTCACCGATGTTCAGTTCTGAACATGCAAATACATGGGACGCAAAACAAATTTTGCAGATTTTGTTCTTTCATAACCCAAATAAGTTTTTTTGTGATTCCTAAATTTTGTTTTTTTAATGTGTATTCCATTTCCTGAACCTTAAGCTTGAATACCTGTTTGAGGAGATTTACGCTTGAGTGCGGATTCATTTTACAGAACACCGGCTGGTAATCGAGCGTCAGCGAAAACCATTCGAAAGAAAGTTCAAAGGAAGTCTAAACCATTCATTTTCTGTTAAGGCTAAGTTAAAGATGTTAAGTTTATTTTATCCCATTAGTTCTTAAATATAATTTTTGGCGACTAGAATACTTATTCTGGCGACCAAAAATGAAAACTTGGGGGCCAGTTGGCCCCAAGATTTTTTTCTGAAAGTCGAGTACTGCTTTGGCTACACTGCTCAGAGAAGTTGGCTACTTTTTTCCCCCAAAGAAGAAGCAACCAGTTTGAATAATGTCATGGATAAAAATTGAATTTGTTCATGTGAAAATATAAGTAACTTAATAATAAAGATTTGTTCATTGCTTGTGGGAGTTAATTGTGTAGCTTATACCGTAAATCAAAATTTGAGTTAAAGCCGGCAAGTCTTCTTGAACAGAAAACTCGCTCTCTTATACTCAGTTTAGTCCCCTGAATCAGCTGAAAATCACTTATTAGGGCTTTGCAAAAATTTTCTGATACAGCATGCCCCCAGACATCCCTTAAAAAAGTGGACTTCTGGCCCCTTGTTGATACAGTCGCTTACTGTATTCAAATCTGCTGGTTACTTCAATTTTTAATGAAACCCTGGTTATAGTATTCACTGTGACGAGTGATCACCTAACATTTTAGTCTGTAAATCAAGATTTCTACTGAGAAAACATATGTAATGTCGTGAACATTAGATAACCCTTTTTCAAACCAACTACCGTAAAATTCTGAAAATAAGCCACGGGGCTTATATTTTTCAAAGCCCCTTTTGGAGGGGCTTATTTTTGGAGGGGCCTATATTCGAAGGAGCTTATGTACGGAGGGAAATTTGCATTTCAAAATCGATTGGGCTAGCTTGTCATGGAAAGGAAATTAACCATTTTTGCTTTGTTTTACTTTGTATTCGAGGGCAATTTCCAAGTACAAGCCCCCGGGGGCTTATATTCTGAGGGGCGATTTAAAGGAGGGTTTTTTGCGTTACGATTTTGGGGGGCTTATTTTCGGAATTTTATGGTATTTCCTATAGTAGTCCAGCAACCACCACTTATCATTGATGGACTTGATTGGTTCGTCACCAGATCATGTGATACATGCATGAAATGACTCCAAAAGGTAATGTGATTCGTGAATGTACGGAAATTTAACCCGTGAATCATGATCCAGACCCTCCTTCCCGACCTAAGAGGGCATCATATGCGTTTGCATGGAAGGCGGAAGCTGACATTGTATTTTCGAATTCACATTGAGAAATTGTAATTTACTAGTGTGCAACATGAGAAAATGGGGTTTAACTGAATACTGAAGTTGCTCCAAATATTGTAATGGTATGGACTAATGCCCCAAAATAACTAATTCCTAACATATTCGTGTTCTACGCTCCCAAAATTAATATTAATACCACAGGGCTTATTTTCGGAATTTTATGGCCGTCAAAACATCACAACACACTATAAATTAATTATATGGTATATGGTCATTTCGTTCCTTGGTCAGATTGTTCCAAGAGAGATCGTTCCAAACAATAATCAGATTGTTCCATAAAATAGTCAGTTCATTCCACAAAAAAGTCAGTTCGTTCCACATATGAAAAGTCAAGTAAATTTTTCTAAATTTGTTGAGTGAACTTTATCGAGGAGAAAATGTTTCGTTCATACCACAAGCTGATAAAATAATAATCGATCCAAAGTTGATTCGATCCATCCTAGGTCGTTTGAAAACAAACAAGAAACAATTTCAACCAGCCACGGGCTTTAACATTTAAACCGCCGCTTTGAGAGCTTTCAGAGCCACAGTCAATTGACGGTTTTGAAAGATATAGAACAACAAGTAAAAGCTATGCCGTTCTGAAGGTATTTCGAAGCGCTTATAACCTAAATTTTTCTTTTCAGCACCGATTTATACAAATTTTGAAAACAACGCGAGTTTCGAATTACAATCTCGATTTTATGGTAATTTGTCTTGCGGAAAATATAACTGAGCATTGCAAGCGTTTTATCGTCTTCAACCTTTTATTAATATTCTTTTTACATGCGGGGACATTTGGGTTGTCCTAATGACTCCCGCCCCTAAACAACATACAGAATTACATAAAATAACTAAAACTAGCTCTTGTTAATTAATTTCGCAAAGCTAAGTGCGCAATTCGAATAAATCACTGTCTAGCTAGTGGATTAAAGTATTAGGGAATCAAATTACATTACCCACTGGATGGCGAACATCATTCTTCCTTAAAACCTACTTGTGGTTATCACAAGCTTCATATCTTTTTACAGCAACAGGATTAAAACTGAGATAGGGAGTATAAATTATAGATATTGCTCGTCGTTTATGGATACAAACAAACTCTAAACTGTCAATTAACATACCCAGCGAATTCGGCATGTTAGCGAAACCAGGTTTCTCTCGCTGTTTAATCTAAAACCACTTTACATCGAGCTAAGAAACACGCAGGCGACGTAGTACTTTATTTTACTTTCTGTGTTGTGGTCAAAAATCGACAAACAGATTAATCCGACAAACATAAGCTCTCGCCATTGTGTGAATAGTTCTAACATCGTTCCGCAAGGCATAGCTAGTGAAATTAACATACGACGCTCTCGCCATTATGTAAATAGTTCTGAAAATACTTTCATCCATGTTCCGACCGCTACTCTGTACTCGGGTAACATTTACACATTTAGAAAAAAGATATAACATATATGGAACAAACTGCTTTTTTCTGGAACGAACTGACTATTTTGTGGAACGATCTGACTATTGATTGGAACGATCTGACTTGGAACGATCTGACTATGGAACGAAATGACCGTAAATCCTATATATGTGTAAAAGAGAATGATTCACTCCAAGGAAATCCCGTGTTAACATTACCTAAGGCGAATTTTTTCATTACAAAAGGGAAAATCTTCTGAAAACTCGTTTACTGTATGTCAGCTTATTTACAGTGCATGTGACCTAGCTAAGAGAGTACGTATTAGTTCGCTTACCTCAGTACTTTCTTTAGAGGAATCGGAAGGACAATGTTCAAGCAGAGTGGAGCCAATTCTAATTTCTTTTCGTACAGGCTACATAAGAGAACGCTAGATAAGAAAACAAATTAACCCATGATTGCAAGAATTTTAGCTGACGAGAGTTGAAATTTCAAGAAATCTCACTACTTCCGTCTTCTTCGAATTTAGTCAATGCGCATGGCAGTCACCAGCCGCTGTGCATGTATACCCGCACGCACTCCACACCGCTTGGACCACGTTAGCAGAAAACGCACAGACCGCGACTGGGGTACGCCTGGGACCATCTAATCTGAGTCAAAAGCCTAAAAGCATAACCTGACTTTAGGCCCAATTTTAGCAACTTCCATGCACTCTTTCATGCCAGGATCAGGAGCCCATAACCTGGAGTAAGCCACTTTGTTACGTGACCGCGTTTGCTCTTCGCAGTTTTATTTTAGGTCCTCGTCTTACCCCGCTGTTGCAACACCCACAGCATTCAGTGGCGGATCCAGGGGAGGGGCCCGGGGGGCCCGGGGACCCCTTATTTTTCGACCAAAATGAGATCCGAAGGGCCGAAATTTTTTTTTTTTTTTGGAGACCGGGGCCCCCCGCTTATCTCAGGGTCTGGATGAGTGCCCCTCCCCGCCCCACCCCCCTCATCTGAAGGTCTGGATCTGCCACTGGCATTCTTGGCCGGTAGTTGAGGAGAGCTGTTTATATTGACTGCGCATTGTAGCTTTGTAAAACTGGTAACGTACAGCGTGAAAACCACCAGGAATCTTTTCACTGTAAGCTCACTTGGCAGTTTCCTGAGTTAGGTCGATTTATAAGACAATGACCCCAGCAAACTTGTTTGGTTTGCACTTGTTCTGTCAAGATCAGATCTAGACTCGCTGCTGGGTTTTGAAGCTCTTTTAAGAGGTTTTCGAGTGTTTGAAACAAGAGGGATGCGTTTACCTTATTATAAGAAATTAACGCTCCATGAAATTAAGGTATTGGAAATTAACGCGACTTAAATTAACGCGAATTTAACGGAAACCGACTTTCGAATAAAGAAATTATAAACGCGAAAGAGGAGGTAGAATTTCATAAAACGAAAATTGACGCGATTATCTTGGCCGAAATCAAAGGAGAAGATATTGACATCACTTCTGACAGCGACAACGATGAAGGTGAACTCGAAATATTGTAAACCTTCACCTTAGCTTTTCTGAAAGATGAAAAATAAAGGGTAAATGGAAAGAAAGAAAGCTTGTAGTTAATGTCTTTTAGGTGTCAAGAATGTCTGGACAGGTTCCAAAATTGGGGTTAAAATATTGGAAATTAAGAGCGCAGAATTAACGCTGCACTTAATTAACGTCGCGGAAATTAACGCTCAACAAAATTAACGCGACTTAAATTAACGCGAATTTTAACGATTCACGTTAATTTCATGGAGCGTTAATTTCCTATAATAAGATATGTTCCTTGAACATCTAAAATCTCCTTTCAGTATCTCTTCTAAATCAAACATAACGGTCTTGATAATAACGAAAATGATCAAGAATGTGCGAAGAAAAGTTGGGAGAATATACATGCTGTTGTTTAATAGGTAAATAAGTTAAGTTGCAACACGTCACAGATAGCTTGTGTGAGGGGAGGGGAGGGGGGGTCTGTACACAGGCTAGTCACAGACGTTTCAGCTAAGATCGTATGGCTTATTTCCACGACTCCAAGCAAAATAAAATTGGATCCCCCTGACAAAAAGTGTAGACGAAGGTTACAAATTAGTTGTGAAAATATAGAGTTCAGAGAAGACTGAGGGTTAGGTTGAGGCGCGCGGGGTTTCATGGGAGCACATAAATAGCGACTGGGTACGAGTCTGGTATTATAAGTATTGAACTAGATGGCCCACTTACTTTTCGAAATACTTTTGAACTATGCAGAGATATAATCCCACCTTTTTAAAAGGTTTTTATCTGCTGCAGGACCAGTTCAGTTCATAGAGCACTTTACTGCAGGGCGGGAGGACGCAGGTTCGATTCCCGGGGACGGGCCAATAATCAAGGTCTTAACTTAAATAACATTAAAACGCTCTATAATGGTATACTGTAAGCATCTCCGAAATTTGATCTGCGTCAGCTAGTTATGAAGAATTAACCTGTGAATGACGGGGATTAAAGCTAGTCAGAAACGGAGGCGTTCTCACGCGTCTTTTAAAATTTGCCCTTTCCCTTTTCCATTCAAAAGCTTGCCACGCATGCCAGGAGAGCTGTCGAACACGCAATAGATCTTTGTCACGCGGCGACCTCGTTCTCTCTACGAGGCTAGCCGTGCATAAACAAAGCTTTTTAAATCTCCTGAGACAAAATGGCCGCCGCGTGACAAAGGTCTGTTTACAGGAAGACGTCAAATGAGAGGCGCACGTATGCCTTATGTCAGAGCACAACACATTATGATTGGTTAGTTTATCGGTTCCTGGTATTAGTTCAGACTCGGACCTAGTCGCTATTTATGCGTTTTGGGGGTGAGAGAAGATTGGGGGTTAGGTTGAGGCGCGCGGGGTTTCATGGGAACACATAAATAGCGACTGGGTACGAGTCTGATATTACTAGTATTGAACTAGATGGCCCGCTTACTTTTCGAAATACTTCTTAACTATGAAGAGATAGAATCCTACTTTTTTAAAACCTGTTTGTAACCGCGGCAGGACCAATTCAGTTAAAAGAGCACTTTACTGCAAGGTGGGAGGTCGCAGCTTCGATTCCGGGGGGGGGGCTCAAGTAGATTAAGGCCTGGGTCTAAGTCATTTATGATTTTTATGTACAGTTTCCAAAAACTATGGTTAAAGACATCCACAAGGGACGATTTTTGGTGAGGTAAACGAAACTCAAAAAACTTGAAAAAGGAAATTTAAATTATCTGGTCACGTGATCGACCACGCCCTCCATTGTTCGAAAATTAGAAGCAACGATTCCCACCACTTGCCAAAGAAGTAGCTCTGCTTTCTCGGTATCAAAACATTGTCCTTACAAAGTGTCTACGAAATCAGCTCGGAATGGTTCGAAGCATTACATTTGGCAGGTCCAATTGGTGTTCACTGACTAGTGCCAGTCCTCCTCCAACTTAAATTATCGACAGGAGAAAGACGTTTATTGACCTCGCCTCATTCCGATTGTTTTTACACGAAGACTATCAGTAGCCACTTTTGGACCTACTAAAGAAAAACGGTTTACTCTCTTTCTGGTGGGAATTTTGATTCAAAGGATTTCTCGATAAAACAGGGCGTGGCTGGTCACGTGATGCATTTATAGACAATTTTTAAAATGAAATTGGAGGATTTTTTGGTTATGATTGGCCTTAAATTGTTAGTCATGGGATATCTTGAAAATACTTTATGTTATACCACCCCCCTTTAAAAATTCTGAAAACTCTGTAATGACCCAGGCCTTAATCTACTTGAGGGGGCAATAATCAGGGTCTTAGAATAACAAAACCGAAGAAGAACGTATTGCCTTTGCTCTGCAAACAGCTCGACATTTGGGTGGCTCAGGTTACAAGGCACTGTACAAATGGCGGTCCAGTCTCCAGTAGGAGAAGACGTAACACAGTGTCCTCAAGTTCCAAAAACTCTCACTTTCAAAACCAGCTAAGTGAGAGCATTTCCTGTAAAAACGAGTTTTAACCATTGCTACGCACTTAGCCTCGCTATGAAACAGAGGCTTGTGGCAACTCAGAAATTGTCACACTTCGTAGTGGGGACGAGTGTGAAAATGAGCAAGGCAAGTAAGCTATGAAGCCCGCGCTCTCAGAAAATTTTGTGATCAATTCAGAATAAACTACAAATTACCATGGCCCATATTCCATATTGTGCACTGTTACATAGCACTGAGACCTAACAGCGAGGCATAAAAGACAACAGAGTAACTGTATCAACACTTTATTGAGGAATTGTAACTGTTTACATTCATGTAATGTATTTATTCTAAATTTTATCTCTTATAATGCATACAAACTCTTATGTTACGCTTTGTTCACCGTACCATACGATGCTGGTTTGTTTGCTAGTTTATGGAGTTTTCACTTTGATAGAAACTGGTTAAATCGCCCTACACTGCTCCCTCTGTAATTCAGGTAAAAAAATATGTGCGATAAGAATAATAACCGTTACAAATCACTGCTAATGAACAGTACATGCAAAAAAAAACTAACTAACCTAGAGCTGAACCTCCAAAAAGAGATCTTAAATTAAAGAGATCTTACATTAAAAAAAAAATCTTTTAACAATGAAGTTAGGGATAATCGCACCTGTATAAGCTCCAAAAACTAACACCAGTTAGCTAGCTGTTAGCTATAAAACTACATCTCATTTTATAAATATATCATTGCATATGCGTAAATTATGCACAGTTAAAAGATCGGGCATTTTCATCATATTTACAGAGTTGATTTGTTCACTAGCTCACTACATTTTAAAGAAATGAAAATAAAAATAGTCAACTTGCATCTTAGTAAAACGCATGTTTCTCAGGCTCTATTCTCACTATACAGGATAGCTGTTGTGCTGGCACCAAAACATATCGGATAGGGCTTCTGTGAACACATAAGAACGGTGATTTCGGAGCGACTTCAGTAACGGAGCGAAGCTGCGCCGCGCGCACGGGATCCGACTCTAAAGTGGAGAGTCACATATCGGATAGGTGTTCATACTATAATGGACAGCTTTTAATGTCGGCACGGCAATCTATCCGGTATGATGTGAAAATAGCCTGAAAAACTTACGCTGCACTTAGATGCATTAACATTACCCCAGCTATTGAATCAGTTTCAATAACAAAATGAACGATCGGAGTAATTTCGCTAAAACACTGAACTGTTATTAGTCACTGTTGATGAACTGTACATGCAAATTTACAAACAAATTTACTCTAAACCTGGATCTGAATCCAAAAAGGATTTTTAATTACCTAACAAAATATTCAGTAAACTGACAGGTAGGAATAATCACAGCTGCATCGCTTACACAAACGCCGAAATCTAAGTCCTTGTATTATGAAACATCACTATATAATGTACGTAACGATGAACGGTTCAAAGATCATGTTCATCGTATTGTCAAACCTAATTTTTTTGCCAGTTCATAGAAGTGACACTTTCGTTATTAGAGAAAAGAAAGCTTGCTCTTCGCTTGGAAGCGTGTATATTGCTTCAGTGAATCACTTTTACGCACAAAATCTATGATCAGAGTCATATCACTTAACACCCTGAACCGTTATTAGTCACTGCTAATGAACAGTTCATACAAAAAAATTTACTTAAAGCCTGGATCTGAATCAAGGTAGCGACTATTTTATAGAATAAATGTACATGGAAGTATTATGAACTCATAACTGTATATTGTACAATCGGAGTAAACACACTTAACTGTTATTAGTCACTGCTAATAAACAGCACAGGCAAATTTACAAATACAGATCTGAGTGTAGATAGCGATCTGAATTTTTGCAGTTAGGAAAAACTTTATCTGCATCAGCTACAAAAATACATCACTGCATATACGTAAATGATTTATAGTTTAAGGTTCATATTCAGTTTCACAATGCTGACTTGTGTGCCAGCTCATTTCATAAAACTGAGAAACATGCGCTACATCTAGATGCATTCTAAATATTGCCACAGCTAAGTAAATCAGCATTAATATCAAAATAAACGCACTTGACTGTTATTAGTCACTGCTAATGAACAGAACAGGCAACAAATTTACTCCTGAACCTGAATTCAGAAAGTTACCGTAGTTTTATATTTTTGCGAATATAAACTTGCAGGTAGAAAATATAATCTCATCTGCATCACTTGAATACGTAAATTATGTACAGTTTAAACCGCAAGTTCATCGTCTTGTACAATGTTGATCTGCTTACTTGTTCATGGAATCCACATTTTCTTGAAACTGTTTGTTACACATAAAACCACTCTACACTTGAAAGCGTTATACTGTCCTAGCGAGACACTTCAACACAACGTACGACCGTGGCAATATCAGCAAATACACTAAACTGTTATTAGTCACTACTAATAAACAGTTCATAAGGCCGTAATCATACGCTCATGTTCATCATATTGTACAATATCGATTTGTTTGCGATTTCAAATAATTTTAAAAAATGTTCGCAGAAACTGTTAAAACTGCTTTGCACTCGGAAGCCTGCACATTGCCTCACTGAAACGGCTTACAAATGAAGAAGACAGGAATAATGTCACCAAACACACTGGACTGTTATTAGTCACTGCTAATGAAGAGTCAACGGCACCAGGGATTAACACTTACGCCTGGTATTGATTGTCTCAATGGACGATATGGAGGATTATATGAAAACCACAGTTAAATGCAAAATTAGGAACTTTTCGAATAGACATTTTGAATCGTTTGCATCTTACGCAACTGCGACTATCACTAAGGAAAACGGAAATCACCTTTAAATATTGGGTAGGGGTTGTGCTCAATATTTCTAAGGAGTGGCTTCAAGAGGGTATTAGGTTTTAATCGGTTGCACCAATTACATGGCATAGCTACAGACAGTTGCAAAAGTACTTAAGACACTGTACCATATTTTGGCTTAAGTGGCCTGCCCATGATCTTGTGCTTGTGACCCCCTCTCCACCCCTTATCAAAGTTGCTAGCAATTACAAGGCCATGCTCAAAACTTGGAGGAACAATTCTGAATGGAGGGGAGGAGGGAGGTGAGTGTTATATCTCACAGACGTGTGACTAGCAGTGATTTGAAGTAGGAAAGGCTGGTTTTTCGTGGAAGTGTCTCAACATTTTTGCAACTGGTTGTAGCACGAGCCGAAAATCATTTCCGGTTCCTTTTAGCCAAGAAGGAGAGGTTACTTTTCTTTCTTTCTCTACCCCAGTCCCTACTCAGGGAATCTTTTGTTCCTTTTTACCCAATACGCTCGCAAATCATCAGTGCTTGCCCCGCTTGGCCTAAAGGAAACGGAAACGAATGAGACACAGGCTAAAAATCCATGTGTCATCGAATTTTGAACCATAATATGAAACAGCTTAAAATTTAATGATCTATTTTGCGTTTCTGTTGAAGTGTAAAGAGCTGTATAAGAAAATTAATGGCGCTTCTAATTTGAGTTACAAATCAAGTAATACCGGGAGCCCATTTCTTCTCAGCATCACTGGGGGGAGCCCATATAAAAGTGACGGGGAAGCTCGTCTCCTTGCTTAGCTGTAGCGATTGCGAACTTTGGTCTCACTTAGGGTGGCTAGGACGCAAAGTTAATATTTTTTTCCATACAGGTATCGTCTAGGGCAAGATGAGTTCATTCTCTCTTCCTTGAGGCTGTGCGTAAAAAAATTGTATGTAAAAGGCCAAACGCCACCATACTTTGTTGAAGTATCGTCTCCTTTAGGGCCTTAATTCTACTTTCCCGAGGAGCATCCCTGTCCGTATTATATGGGAATCATCCCCCCCACCCCACCAACCCGGGCCGGTCAGTAATCTGTGACCTCTGTGACCCAGGCCTCACATAAGTGATGGACTCGTGAGGTTGATGGACTCCTGGTTTTACCCATGATGGTTACGCATCGCATGCAGTGTCTACACTAAGTAGTACAAAAATCTCTTGATCTGCTCCAACGTAATTTGGGTATCCCTGTGTTTTGGGTGCCTCCGAAAATTAAATCCCTCGTGATGTGGTTTTTCCATTATTTCAGGTCAGTGTTACGGGTATCCCCTAGTACCCAACCGGGATACTAACATCCCTTGTTATTTGTGTTGTTGTTTCGAGGTGCTATCCTTCGCAGCGTACCCTGGGTATCCCCTAGTACCCTACCGGGATACTAACATCCCTTGTTATTTGTGTTGTTGTTTCGAGGTGCTATCCTTCGCAGCGTACCCTGGGTATCCCCTAGTACCCTACCGGGATACTAACATCCCTTAGGATTTGTGTTGATGTTTCGAGGTGTTATCCTTCGCAGCGTACCCTGGGTATCCCCTAGTACCCTACCGGGATACTAACATCCCTTGGGATTTGTGTTGATGTTTCGAAGGTACTATCCTTCAGCACAAGAGACGTGCCCGCCTGAATCATGCCTGCCCCGCAAGCTGCTCGCATTAATTTTGGTACCTTGGACACGAAATCCAATAAAATGGCCTGGTGTTATTGTTTAAAGGTTGCCCTTAATTATGCAATTAATTTGCATAGAAAAAGACTTGGCATGCTCACGTAAAATCATTGATGTTGCATGTACAAGAGGAGTGTTTTGAAAGCTGGTGGTTTTTGCCTATTCCCTTTTAAAACACGCGCCTTCCAGTCTAACTTTGTTTTGAAGATCTATGAGTGTGCTGGTACTCCACCGTTATAAAATAAAAACTGCAGTTCAGTTGGGCTACTTTGAAAGAAACCGCAACGAAACAAATAACAAGAACTTTTGTAGCAAAGTTAAGTGGCCGCGGCCTTATAAACTATAAAATAAATTCATAAGGCAAAATTTTACTTGTCCTACATCTTTTAAAACGCTTACATCTCGGCTGTTTTAGAGGCGATTTAGAATAAAATTTTACTGAGACATTATGAAATGATTGAAGTTTACGAGGGTTGTTTTTTATTTGATAGATCAGATAGATTGCGCTTTACAGTGATGCTTTAAGCCTTTGCAACATATCGGAAAATGGTGATTTTGTGTCAAAGTTTTCGGAAAGAATAGAAGATACCGCTCTATAATTTTATTAATAAATGATCTTGTGTGTTATGTATTGAGCATATTTTGTAATTTAAAGTTTGCCAGCAAGATATAGGTGGGGATGCACAAATTAAGGGGTACCCAAAATGTGAGGATACTAGAATAAAGGGGTACCCAAAATGTTGGGATACTAAAATTAAGGGGTACCTAAAATGCGAGGATACTAAACTTAAGGGGTACCCAAAATGTGAGGATACTAAAATTAAGGGGTACCCAAAATGCGCGGATACTAAACTTAAGGGGTACCCAAATTGCGAGGATACTAAACTTAAGGGGTACCCAAAATGTGAGGATACTAAAATTAGGGGGTACCCAAAATGCGAGGATACTAAAATTAGGGGGTACCCAAAATGCGAGGATACTTAAATTAGGGGGCACCCAAAATGCGGGGATGCAAAAATTGAAGGGATACCAAAGGGAAACTTTAAATACGGGAATACCTAAATGACTGTTGGCAGTTGGTGGTGGTTCGTTTAGTGTCCAGGTCTCTTCACGCTTTTGGTGTGGTGAGCAGGATAACCGTTTTCACTCTTCATCAAATGTGACTCCCTTTTCTTGTAGTTCTGCCTCTGTAAGTAGCCGATGCCTAGGCCCGTCATCGAAAATATCCCTCCTGTTGTACTAATGATGAAGAAAAAAAAACAACGGATTAAACATAACGTTAAGTTAGTTCGTGTTATCGCGCAAATTGTGGCCATGATTGTTTTGCTACTACAATGACATGTCTCTAATGACCTATCCACCACAGCGTGAACCAAAACGTCATTACTTTAACGAAACGCACACGTGTATTCGTCCTTCTAAATGGAAATCTTTGTAAACAGAGAAATTATTTGTTTTGTCCTGATCTTCTCGCGAGAGAATTGAAAAGCCGCTATTGGTCAAAAAAGTAGACAGGCTCTTTGTGCAAAGTAGCAAATGCGATGAAAGAATCGAAAACTTTGCCAGTCCGCCCTATATCATTACCCTACTTAACTTAAAGTGTGAATGTAGTTTGCACGGAAGTACAGTGGAACCTCGATATAACGAAGTCCTCCGTATGACGAACGATTTTCTTTACCCCAGTGATAACGAAATAGATAAAAAAGAACCTCCATAAAACGAAACCTCGTTAAAACGAACAAAATAATTTTGCTAGTCCTTTGGCCCTTCGTCATGTCGAGGTTCCACTTTACTAGCTGGGGACACAGTTTTTACGTCTTCTACCTGAGATGGGACCGACAGTTCTACGTGATTGAAGCAACGCAGGAGAAAGGCGGTGCCTTCACTACTTAGTGTTCTTAAGAATTAGCACAGTCACGGTAATCAAGCCCGCGACCTCCCGCTGTTACAGTAAAGCGCTCTACTGATTTTCCATGGAGTATTAAAAAATGCTAGTTAAGGCAAAACAAACCACAACATGCCAAACGTTGGCTTTAAATACACGGTACAGTACAGTGCATTGGTTGAAACTTAAGCAAACGTGTGCCTTGCTTTACTAGTAAAATTGTGTAGTTCCAGAAAATATCCATTTCCCCCCCCGCCCCCCCCCCCCCCTCCCAACGGAGAGCAACGGAAATTCAGAGGAGAGGGCGTGGGGGTCCAAAAAGGGGTAATTTCCGAGGGGATGAGGAATGGCCTCTCGAGTCTTTTTTCCGAGGACTCCGACTAAGACTGATGAGCAAGCTATCAGTTATTTTACTGTTAATTTCATCGATGATTTGGTCGGCTGAGTGCTTTTTTCATGGCTTGTACGATAGTTTAGGTAACACGATTGCCGTCGTACCGCCTCCCTGGCTGCCGATAATAATTAACTAAGAAAGACCTCTACACTTACAAAATTCAGATTATTTGACACTGTATTAACATAAATAAAAAGATTTTTTTCTCTTTTCATCGCATGGATAATTAGCATTTTCGACGGAAATATTCTTTCCAGGGGGTACCAAACCAAGTTGGAATATTACGGAAATTCCAGGGGGTGGGGGTGAGGGGGTATGACAAGCCCCGGGAGGGGGGGGGGGTGACGTGGGGGGTCTAAAACAAAAGTGCCCTGCGTGGGGGGATGGATATTTTTTGGAACTACACATTAGCTGCTCAAGATTTTTAAGTCCCCACTTCACCTTAAAAATTTTTGGAACGGTCAGCAGAAGGTAAGGTAAATGCTACCAAGCTAAATTACAATCCTTCGAAAATACAATAATAGATTGTTGATTTCGGGAAGTTATCAAATGTCTAATAGCTATTTAAATTTTGACATTTCGTAAGTTGATACTTCGCTGAGCTAATCCCTCAGCAAACGTATTGCTTTATAGGAAACTAAAAAACGCTCTTTAAGAATTATAAAAACTTCCCGCTATTGTTTATGAAGCGTAAATATTAAGTGTAATAATCTAGAGTAATTCTTAAAAGTGTTTTCTTAAAAGTGTTTACTAGCAGCTTCACTTTCCATATGGTAAATACAAGGTTGAGTTAACGACAAGGCTAAAGAAAAAAAAAACATATCTAAAATAGGTTTTCCCCAGTGATTTCAACGATCCTGTACCTCAGCTCGATCTGCCATATTTTTCTATGTAGATTTGCACCGCAGCCAAATGATTGCTCTCTTTGCTCTTCCCCCGACCGAACGTCAAGTATAAGAATTGCCCACCGTTTACCGTCCTTTTTATTCAACGCATCGCTACGCGTCTTCCCGAGATTTAACGTCAAGGAACACGATTAACCGTTGCAATACAAAGAGCAAGATTTCAATAGTATTCTATAACCAAGAACAAACCGCATTTATTTTTTTGTAAAGAAATGGTAAAGAAATCAAAAAAAGAAGTCAAAACTTTTCAAAGTGTAATCCACTTCCATCCTGGCCATCTATTAAAGCCAACACAGACACTTATCACTATAATTTTAGTGGACTGATATAGTGGTCTTTTAACAGAACTTGAGTTTGATCTTGAAATCCATATTTGTCCACTGACGTAGTAATATTATTAATGGAGTATGATTGCAATCTATTCCACACTGCGGGACATCTAAAGACAGACAAAATACATTGGCAATTGTTGTAACGACTGGACCACTATTCGACAAGTTTTCTTTTACAAAAATCAGTGTGTCTTTTTTGGTATGGATGCGAATGGCGACACAGCTCCTTTGAAGAACGCTTCCTTTTCGTCTACCAGGACGTTCCTGGGTATTACGAGCATTAATAATGCAAATAACAAAAGAGAAACTTACATGATAATCTGTGGACAAGAAGCTGTCCCTTTCATTTGCTAAAGTGCACAGCTCAGTCGCTTCTTCCTTTGTCAGTTGAACCATACAGAGATCGAGATCGAAACGCCGAGGATTAGTTCTGAAACACTTGATTAGTTCAGTCACTCCGCGGCCCAGCGGATTTTTGTCAAAGTAAAGGAAGAACAGTTCTGGTAGGTACACGAGTGCACGGACTAAAGCTGTGACTTCCTCTTCACCCATCTGTGTATCATTCAGGTGCAGGTGTTCCAGATCAGGCACACTGTGCAGATGTTTGGCAAGCTCACTTACTCCGTGACCGAGTGGGTTGTTTGATAAGTCAAGTTTACTCAGCTGAGTGACATTCTTTAAACTATGGGCTAAAGCTGTCACTTCCTCTTCACCCATCTGTGTATCCCTCAGGTCCAGCTCTTTCAGATGAGGTACATTGTGCAGGTGTTTGGCAAGCTCACTTATCCAGTGACCGAGTGAGTTTCGTGGTAACTGTAGAATACGTAACTTATCAACATACTTTAAAGCAGTGGCAAGTAATTGACACTCTTGATTCCCCATACCAACACCAACTAACCCAAGCTTAGATAGTCGAGGCACATGGTGAAGATTATTCAGTAAAGTGACAAGTTTTGGGTCCTCATCAATATCCACAATAATATCAATCTCTCTCAAATATGACAGAGAGTGTGTCAGAGTCTGGTCAGATGTTTTCTCAGTTAACTGCAACGAGTTGCAAACATTATGATTCTGTAACTTGTGATCAGGCTCTTGAAGAGAGGACTCTGATGCTGATGTAAGCAGTTCAGTGGGCACGGATATAATCACAGTTGCATACAACACAAATCGATGTCCAACTTTCTTAATGAAATAGTCAAAAGGCCACCTATTGAGGGATATTACGTCACCAGAACATGTCACAAGAACAGGGTCCAAATCGGAAATGACAGAGAACACTCGATCATCCGACTCTACCAAGTAATCCCCTACATCAAAAAATACATAATCTGGTTTATGGAAATTTGTTGATCTCAGGCAATGTTCGCTGGAAACTTTAGGCAGTTGTTCGTCCTCTATCAATAAAAGACCATTAACGCATTGCAGAAATGAAGGATAGACATTTTTCCTATCTGAAGCAGGGCAAGAAAAAAAAAGATGGGGACTAATACGATAAAACTTTCCTTGTTCTTCAGTGAGCTCCTCAATAGAGGGGTTTTCACAAAAGTTGTAATCAGTCAGACCTTCTTTTTCTCCTATCATCTTTAGATGGCTAAAAACGGCAACGGTAGCTTCTGATGACAACTCCGAAACAAATTTGAAAACTTCAGATAGCTCCATGAAACGTTCAAATGAGTCGACTTTAGACAGAGAATTGAAGGGTTCCTTGGCATTTTTTAAATCACGAACTAAAAACCAGGCGGAAAGGAATTCTTGAACCGATTTATGAAGAAAGAACGCCAGTTTCTCAGGATGAGGAGAGTCTGAAAGGTTAGAAGTCTGAAGAAAGCCAAAATCGATAAACTTTTCGAGGAATAGCCGAATGTCCTCAGGCACTTTGCTAAGCTTGAAATAAAGACAGTCATTTAAAAGTGCCTGCCAGGCAAGTTCCCCCAACTTCACGAGGTCTTCTCTGTATTCATCCATGCTTCTAAGTGTCTCATCTGATGTTTTGGCGGTAACGTGGTCAAGCAGCGTCTGGCAAAATTTGTAATACAGGTCTGAGCGGGATGTTAATGATCCTTGATATTTCTTCCAGCTTAGAACCAACATTAACAGTAGGAGTGGTATTTCCGCCAAGCCCCACAGGTCGCGTTCATACAGAAATTCTGTAAAGTTGTTTACTTCTGTTTTGTCGCGAAGAAACTTGAAAGCAAACTTTTCAACTTGCCAATCATCAAACCCACAAATTTCAAACTGAGCATGACTTCCTGGTCTTAACTCATCTTTTTTCAGCGGTCGTGTTGTCACAAGAAGGGTGCAATCTCTCAATTGACTGCCTTTCCAAATCAGATGAACTGGCGATGATTTTTCGGCACTGTATTCATCATAGCCGTCTAAAATAAGTAGGACTTCCTCTTGGTTACCTCGAATGTAATCATACAACTGACTAAATACCACAGAGTCATCGGCAGACAATAGTTCGGCTTTTTCTAGCATGGAACAGAAGTCTTTCGTGTTGCAAACATCTCGGAGTTTGATTAAAAGTACAACAGCAAACTTCTTTAGTATTTCTTTGTTGCCGCGTGACCAATCCACGGCAAGTTTCTTTGTGAATGTCGACTTTCCTATTCCTGGCCTCCCGTACGCTAAAATTCTCTTAGGAATTAGATGATGACCATGCCCTGCAAATATCTCGCTGTAATCTTTAAGCCTTTCTTTTGTTGTTCCAGCAAGTTTTCTGTCATCTCTTAGCAGTGTTAACTGTACATGCACCTCATCAATGTCCATGGTATTACCTCGGTCCCACGGAGTAATCATTAACTGGCTCACGGTACTGTTGTAAAATGAGCACAGCTGATTCTGACTCCACTCCAAAAAAGTAGTTGTAGCATCTGTTAACAAAAAAGTAAATATCTCAACAATAAAGACCCTTCCACGGTTTCTCGGTATAACTTTTGACTGGAACCAGTTAGCGAAAATCCATAAACACGACTGGAAAGAACGCCTTAAGATCAGTACAAATGCCAAGTTTGAAAGTGATTTGTTGAAAACTAACGAAAGATATAACTCGCAAAACCGCGGAATTTTACAAACGCTTGTATGGTGGGGATGGGAGAGGGAGAGGGGGGGGGGGGGCAAGTTCGTGCCCCCCACCATAGAAATGTCTGTAAAATTTCAAGACTTTGTGGCGCAATATCTTTGCTCTCTTCGGACGTGTCACCTTTAAACTTAGTTAAGTTACCTTATTTTAAGCCCTTTTTTCCAGCAGTGTCGATGGATATTTTTTTACTGCTCTTTATTAAAAGTTAAAAAAAAAAAAAACGTGGAAGAGTTTATTCTATCCTATCAAATACACTAAGCAGTAGGAGTTAGTTGCAAGGGTTGTTGTTTTTTTTTTGGGGGGGGGGGGTGGGGGTTAGCTGCAGTCAAGTCAATGAAAAACAGAAGTGATCTGATCTCTATGAGGAGATGTTGATGCCTAAGCCCTAGGCAATTTAAACTTAATGTCCTCTTTCCCCAGTGGCCACTGGTGGAAGTCAGGTGGTGGATAGGAAAGAGGATTCAATGCCGTACGCAATATGCATACATGTATGCAAAAATGCAATTACTATTAATCCGTTAATAGCCAACTGTGTTGTTGCTTTTGTTTTGGAATGTAATTCCGTTACTAAGACTCCGTAAGTTAAGGGTGGATAAGGCTAATTTATTTCACAAGTATAAGTTCAGTGAAGTTGCTACACTATAAAAAACGATTTTTTACCCTCGTCAGTATTTATAGCACATTAGGGCAAGAAGGAAGAGCAAATGACTGAAACTACTACATCAATTAAACGTAACAAGTCAAGACAAAGAATCCTCAGTAAATGGCAGAGGCATCTTACAAGCGTTGCTGAGATTTGCATTTGGGACTACCGTGAAAAAATCCATCTAGCGAAAAGGGTGGGACTTGAAACGAGTGGTGCAGCACCGTCCAGCACTCTTCCCGCTCGGTCACGCTGCCTCCTTAAAAAGGGAGATCTAAATAGGTGGGGAAAGGAGTCTGAATGGAACACTTTGGTCAATGGAAAAATACTTATATATTATAAGAACTTGAGAAATAATTTTTTTGTTATAAGAGGTGTGGACGGGAGCATGATTCCCTTAACTGTGTTGGAATCTATGACTGGAATTTTGTCCAGATTATACTAGCTATATATTGTACAACAAACTACATAACAGTTTCCAAAAACCACGACAAACGGGAAAAAAGGAGGGAGGAGAAAATGTGGAAAATGCATTTCAGACCAGCTGTGATGTGCTGGCTAGCTCGTACATGCAATCATTAGTACTTTTAAAAAAACGAGCAAGAGTGTATTATCAGGTTTAAAAACTAGAGACGAAGCTGAGAGATTTGAAACCTGATAATACGCGACTGCAAGTTTTTTGAACGGCTTCAAAATCTCTGATATAGATCAACTCATTCTTGCACTAATATAACGTAACATAACATAACATAATTTATATAGCGCTAACTCCACTAATTGACCAAAGCGCTTTACAATTCATAATATTAAAATAATTACAAAGATCCCACTGGTAATAAAATATGAATAAATTAAAAACCTATTAGCAGTCTTATTTATAAAAATATCACAATAAATCCTATTCTAAATTATCAAAAAGTTAAACATTATATGCTTTTTTAAAAAGATCGGTCTTTAAGTGTTTCTTGAATAAATTAATTGTAACTAAACTTCTAAGATCTAATGGCAGCTCATTCCAGAGTTTAGGTGCAGCAACGGAAAAGGCCCTGTCTCCGTATGTTTTAAGTCTTGACTTCGGAACTGCCAGAAGTTTTTGATCAGTAGAGCGTAGCGTACGTGAACATGTACGATAACTAAGTAATTTCGTGATATATCATGGTGCCATACCATTTAGCGCCTTATAAACTAACAATAAAACTTTAAAAAGAATCCGAAAGTGAACAGGTAACCAATGCAGTTGAATCAATACAGGGGTGATATGATCGAATTTCTTGGTTAAAGTAACGATACGAGCAGCCGTGTTTTGCACAGACTGCAAACTACCTATCATATGCTTAGGGAGGCCATACAATAAAGAGTTACAATAGTCTAGTTTAGAAGTAACAAACGTATGAACAAGAATTTCCGTAGTTTCCTCAGTGAGGTACTTCCTAATTTTAGAAATGTTCCTTAAGTGGTAGTACGACGTTTTGCAGATCTTATTTACATGTTCCACCACATTACAGCATTCATCAAATATGACACCGAGATTCCTAGCTGAAGATTTGGGGAGTATTAATTTTGTTCATCAGCAACTGACACATATGAAATGGCAGGCTTTGGGCGGAATTTTGAACTAATTACAATCAGTTCAGTTTTCTCCTGATTGAGCTTTAGCATGTTGTTTGTCATCCACCAGTCAATATCTTTGACACATAGCTCAACAGATGACTTAGCTTGAGCGAGGTCAGCAAAGCAGTCAGTTTTAAAAGAAATGTAAAGTTGAGAATCATCAGCATACAAATGGTACTGTAGATTATGAAGATTGATAATATCAGCAATCGGAGATGTATATAATGAATACAGCAAGGGACCTAACACAGATCCTTGAGGCACCCCATGTGCTAAACAACTTTGTGATGATTGACAATCTTCAATTTACACAAACTGTTTGCGAGATTTAAGATACGAATCAAACCATGCAAGGGCATTACCCTTTATACCAAAACGATGGGAGAGTCTAGATAATAGTATCAAATGGTCAACCGTATCAAAGGCTGCAGACAAGTCGAGAAGAAGGAGTATAACCGACTTGTTATCATCAACAGCACGCAGTATGTATGTATATTTAGATTTGGGGTTATTTTGGTCTAAGAAACTGGACATAAAGTTTAGCTTGCCTAGTCCCTACATGGTGTTTTCCCAGTCCCTCTCAGTCAATTCACTTCGGTGACGTATTTGAGGCGAAGGGGTGGACCACATGACCCAAAAGGGTTTGGCCGCGCGAAATAATGAGGCCTAGGGACTGGGCAAAAGTTTAGCCATGTCTTTATCAGATGTAATGACACTCATTGAACATTAAGTTCTTTTGTGAAAGGTTTGAACCCAGGAGTCATTTCATAAAAAGGTTTAGTATGATCGTCTGGTTGAATGTAGTCCTGAATAGGACTGTTTTTGTTGACAGTGACTGACGTTTCAACAACCTGTAGTCATCAGTGGCGGATCCAGGGGAGGAGCCTGTGGGGCCTGCCCCCCCCCCCCCCTTATTTTTCGACCAAAAAAAAAAAATTGGAGACCGCCCCCCCCCCCACCCCACCCTTATCTCAGGGTCTGGATGACCGCCCCCGCCCCTTATCTGAAGGTCTGGATCTGCCACTGGTCATCTTCAGAGTCAAAGTGAGTTGTATCAGGTCAGTTGATACTATTATCAACGACTCACTTTAGAAAGCTGGTTTACTAACTTAGAACAAACGCCACTGAATAGTAGTCAACAGTTACTGGCACCGCACAGATGACTTATTGATGGACTCAAGCAAAACTAACTACGAGAGAACGACTGGACAACTGACAACTTATTTGACTGACAATAAACAACTGTTTAACTGTGACATGCAAATAGACGGATTGAAACGCACCAATTACTGATTACGAGTCTTCATAGCCAATGACGTCACGGCTTAACTGACAGACGACCCATACCATCGCAACTTAATTGACCAATCAGATCAATAACCAGAGTATAATACTATCAACTGACGTGATACAACTCACTTTGACTTTGAAGATGACTACAGCACAGGTCGACAATACAACAGTATATACGTTCACCCGGACGTTCACCCGGACGATCATACTCAACCTACTTATTAATTTCTTTTGTTTTTCTTTATGAATTATTAATGAGTTTTTCAATGTCATCAGTACCTGGAGGACAAGGTAACTGTTCCTTTGATCTGCTGGCAGAGCACTGCTGTGATAAATCTGCAATAAAAAAAGATTGCTCACTTTAATGTAAAAAATACAGAAATAACATGCCGTTAAGCAGAAGCTAATATACTTCAGGCTTGTGTGTACTCTGAGTTGTGATTTACATGTATGTCAGAAATGAAAGATAGCCATGTGAATGTTGTAGTTTCATTTAAGTACAACGCAGGTTAAATATCATTCTTCCACGAGAATAATTGTCCTCAAAAGCACTGTTGACAGTGACTGTTATTTCAACAACCTATGCACAAGTCTTCACCTAAGTTGGTGTGAATCAGTGTTTGATAGTGTACACCAGAAAATGACTTATTTTAGGAATCTGGCCTGTTTACTAACTGAGAACAAACACCACTGAATCAAAGAGTAACACAACATGTATAGTAAAATAATGTTTCAAATGAGCTCTTATTTTGCTCCAATTATGAACCATAACAAAATTTGGGTGGGACAACGTGCAGTATACTGTAATATTATTAGGCAGTGCAAGCCTTACCCTGGTTCAAAAACAGCAAAAATAAAATAGTAAGAACAATAAACCACATGCAAAATGATTTATTCAAGTGTTATTACCTTGGTAATGAGGCCATGAATGAAAAACACAAGGATCATTCAAAATGTGGGTAACAAGAGATGCTGCCATTGCACTAGCACAGGAAGACCAACTCTCTGCAGCCAACTGAGAACCATCTGCATAATCAGCTATCCCTTTTACAATTAACCACTCAATTTGACAGTCAAACGCTGCTGTAAACAAACCTGTAAAAAAGAAATGGCATACATATGTATGAATAGACAGATCTATTTAAAATAATATAACATTGGTCAAACTACCTTGCCATAAGGAAACACTGAAATCCTGTATGTGATTACATTTTACTTGCAGATGGATTATTTCCATTTCTGTTACACTTTCTCTTATATGATGCTGATATTATTTGAAAACAAACCAAAGAAACACAGCATCTTCTAATAAAGACTGGCAGCTTAAAAACAGTCAACTCACCTTCTCCTTCATTTTCAATTGCCATTGCCTGAGGATTGGTTTCAGCAAGTTGATCATGCCGCCACTGAGCCCTGACTTGTTCTGGCCCACTCACAAACTCAGCATCAGTATAAACTTGAACTTGCTGAGCTTTAGCCAGGTCTTTCAGAGGTGCTTGCCAGCCATCAGCGCAATTCTTAATGACATCTAGGAAGCGTTTGCTCACATAACTTCTCATACCAGTTGACTGCTCTTGATTGCTGGTCACTACCTTTGATGCATATGTTGCTATTTTGGCAGATACAACAACATCTCCTAACTTGGATTTTGCAGGGTTGAGGCCACTACATGTTCCTACTGAAATGACTGCTTTGGGTCTTAGCACAGAGGCAGCATTCTTTACAGATACAAGAGCACCACCAGGACCAATACCATTTCTGTAACATCTTAGTAAAGCAACTTTCAGCTCCTCTTGACTTTCACCCACATCAGAAAAGTAAACATAGCCAAGACCATCAAACCAACATTTGTAGGGGTTTTTTAGCTCACTGTAACAAGCTAAGAACTCACAGTTTGTAACTGTAAGTAACAGAATATCAACAGGAAGATCGGCATCTTTTGATGGTTTGGTTACTGCTTTAACATCAGCAAAGGAGGGAAGAACTTTATCCAGTTCAGGAGGGTCCTTACTATGGTTATTTGAGGTGCTTGGAGCATCCGCGGAAGAAAAATGGAGACCAGTGGTAAGCTCAACATCACTGCCCTCTGATGTAAGGAAGAGACAGAAATGAAAAAATAAAATACTCAAAGCTGGTTCAAAAGTCATGATAATTATAAAAGATTTTGGAAAATCCAGTTTTGCAGGCTGTTACACCAGCCTAATGTGAAGTGTGTACAATTCATGTGGGTGCACGGCTGCAAAATAAATCACTGGTGCAGTAAGAGCCATGACCCGGTTCCTCGAAAGATGATTAAGTTTAACCCAGGATCGGATTATGCCAAACTTTGAGCAAGGTTTTCTTGTCTTAAACAACAAGTAACTCAAGGTTACAATTACTGTTGAGCCTTTACTCTGAAAAACAGTAGTGATATCACAAAATGTTACCCTAAGCACCTAGGAAGGCAAAATAAAAAAATAGAATGAAATTTTAATCCTGGATAAGCACTAATCAGCCTTTCAGAAACTGGGCCCAGATGATTACCAGGGCTGTGCTCTAGCAGAGCCCGGTGGCCTTGGTGCCCAATATTTTCTCTTGGTGCAACAAGAACATCTTAGTTTTTTCATACAAATCATAATTATGCTGAGCTCCCTAGATTTTACAAGTTCAGAGCACCAGGCTCCTTTTAACTGTTCTGCTTAGAGTACAGCCTTGATTACGGTGTGGGGGAGCCAGGGACCAGTGGCACACCCTAATTAAGAATGGTCTCAAATTTTGTGAGTGGCTTGACTATCCACCCTGACGATTTATACTCATGTGAGAAACATAAAACCAGTAAAACCTTTGGACCTGCCATGTTTCAGGGTACAAAAGAGCCTTTCTGAGAAGACTGCTGGAAAGTCTTTGCCTTTATACACATGTACACACACTTTATGAATAATTCAGTTTAGCCATCTTATGATAAATGCATATTTTAGTGAGTAACTATACAGGTGCACTTCTTACCTGCTTCAGTGACACTCATCTCGATCATCCTTTCTATTAGTTCATCGCACTGTTTCTTCCAGTTGTACTTTTTTGAATATGCTCCATGCACCACTTCAGACTCTCCAAGACACATCTCCCTGCCTTTCTGACGGACAGCTTTGATCGCATTTGCCCAATCTTTAGGATCTTCTGACTCTACCACACAGCTTGAACCATGTGGAACTTTCCTCAAAGCTTCTCCAAATCCAGAGTTCCCACTGACCAGCACAGGCAGACCAGCAGATAAAGCCTCAAGGGCAGTTAGACCAAAGCCCTCAGTTCATGATGGCATTACAGCAAGATCTACTTCACAAAATAATTCCGCTAGCTTCTCCCTGCTTTCATTAAAACAACGCACCCTGAGTTGACTGCGGTCAATGCCTTGCTGGAGTAACATTTCTGCTACTTTCTCTTCTTCACCACTTGCTGCTCCTACAAATACAAGTTTGTAAGTCGTGTCTTTCAACTCAGCAATGGCTTGGGAAGCAATGTCATATCCTTTTAGCTGGAAGTCTTCATTATCGCCACGCCCAAACACTAAAACACTGAATGAGTTTCTTTCTTCAGTGGCTTGATTAACAGCAGAAAACTCAGAGAAAATGCCTGGCGTAAGTTTGAAAACATGTTGATCCTTTCCGGATGGACGAAGATAACCTGAAAAAGCTTCAGCCAGCTTGGGTCCAACTGCTACAACTTGATCAGCTAATTTGCAGAGTTCAACCTCCACTTGGTGCTTCTTCTCTCCTCTGGAAATGCATTTTTCATATCCTTTGTATATTCCAAGTTCTTCTGGAGCAGTGTGGATGACCTGAATCCACTTACAGTGAGGACGATCACGTTTTATACCCTGCACTTGCCGGCCAAGAACGGCCCCATGTCCTATCACACAGTCCACAACATGGTCTTCTGGTAGAAAGGACAACCAGTCAACCGGGTCATAACCTGCCATTTCTTCTGCTTCAATGAGATGAACATTGTGACTTGCAGCCACTTGTTTATCTTCTTCACTGCACTCAGGGAGATAAACACTGACCTCCACTCTGGGATGTTTTGCTAACTGAATGGCCAGCTCTCGGTTGATGGTTGACAAGCCTCCTTTTGTTGACCTCCATTCACTGCTTAACAGAGTTACTCTCAATTTCCTGCTGGAAGTGGAACTAGTATTGCTTTCATGGCCTTCCTGTGATGTAGAAGCCAAGCTAGTAAAGGATAAATCCTAAAAAGGAAAATATTATAGCAATTCAATTTTCAAAAAACAAAATTTATAACAACAATACAATACAAGGTACTAAAATTGTGGGATGTGTTTAACTTTTACTTTCTTTGGTTTGCATATGTACCCATTAATATCATATACAAGAACACTTTAAAATTAAACAGAAAGGATGCAGTGGTGTGGAACGTCCACATAATTCTCTGTTGTCTGCATGTACTGCATATTTGGAGAAATTTCCTGCATAAAACTAACAAAGTTGCCAAACTTGCAATGGAAAAAATAAATGACTATTGTGGCTAAATGAAATTTAGGCTAAGTTAACTGTGACTTTGTTACAAATAGTTATGGTGAGTCCTGCAGGACTCATCTTGTGAAAAATCAGGATTCCCAGTCCAGCTGGAACCAATGAGTCCCAGTTAAAAAAAAAAGAAACGAGTCTGAAGATGAAATGCTTGGGCCTTTTGATTGAAACCTGCAGACAGTTAATCTGAAGACAGACTCCGAAACTCTGTATTACAGTATGCTGAAATTAAAATATAGTCCTTCTCTTTTTAAGCACAACAAAGGCTATAAAAGAAACAATTGACATTGTTAAACAACAGCTATAATAACTGCCACAGAAATTACAAGAAAGGGATATTTCTACAAACACATGTTCGATTGACTGATCTTTGCATCTTACAGGACGCATGACATGAATTATTTTGCGTCTTTGGGGATTTTTATGCATCAGGGATGCAGGACGCAGAGATAACAAAATTACTGAGTTAAACTTGAGATAATGCTGGCGAGTAGTCTCTCACTTGTGATTTTGAGGGGTGCTCTAGGGTTACAAAGGAACCATTGGGTTTTACAGCTTTTCAGCTGAGGTCAGTCCATTATGTTTGCATTGCTTCTTGTTGCTTGTGCTTCTTGGTCTGTTTTGCTCCCTTCGCTGCCCAAAGGTATTCTAGGTTCCACTGGTAAGCAGTGTCATGGTGCCTGGGTGGTTGCCACTCACAGGTCACGGTCACGCATTGCTCTCGGCTTTGGTTCTTTTGGGCACCTTCCCCCAAGTAATCTTTGCTGATGAGTTTAAGCTGAATTTCTTTCTCAGAGGGATAAAATTTAAATGATCCAGTTTTTTGTCTAAACATTGACCAAAACACACTGTTTCATTTGAAGTGAAAATGGTTAAAAAACATCAATGGGACCAGAAACTAGTTTTGTTGTTACTCAGATTTTGTTTGGACAAAATCATTGGCACAGGGTTCCAAAAAATTTGGTAAGCAGGGCTAATATCACAGTCTACTGAGTCATCACAGAAGCACAGGCTACTCAAACAAACTATTTTTCTAAGGGGATTAATAAATCTGTTGTACAGTACCATTCAAAAGTAAGTTGACAAAAAAAACGATTCTTGATTGCCTCTCAATTCCTGTGAGACTCATCAAACCGGAACCAGGCCTGAAGTAATTAAGTAATTTGCTGTCTATACTCTCAATACTCAATTGTTGCGAGAATCTAAAACCTTTGTTTGGGCTTTGAGTAATCTTCTAACTTTTCTCACATATGAAGAAAATTTCTGCTCTAAAAAATAACAAACTCTATCTACTCAACATTTGATTCCAGTGAGAAACGCCTGAGTAACTTTGCAAATTCAAACTAAGATCCAGTAGCAGCACAGGTACTTCAAGCTCATGAGCGAGAATAGCTGTTGTGTAGAGGCAGGTACAAAAGTGGGACCGGATCAACTCGGACCGCTAGTCCGGGTCGGATCAACTCAGATCGACTCGGATCGGATAAAAAAATAAAAATAAAATAAAATTGGACTCGCATCAACTCGACGCAATCAAAAAAATTAAATTAAATCAGCAAAACTGAAAGTTTAACCCATTTGGAGGGTAAAAAAGGCCAGATCATCCTTTTTTTCTCCGTGGCTTTCAGGCACCATTTTGTTTTACTAGTGCCAGTTCCTCTCGGATCATGATATAAACTCGTGGTTGTGGTTGCGTAACACAACAAGCTCTGCTTCACAGATATGGATGACCTTGGGGAAGGTAAAATCTCAACCATCTTTCTCAATGAATTTGCTTCATTCCAAGAAAATGATAGTTTCAGTCGCCTAGAATATATATTTGCTTATTTTTTTTTTATTTTATTGCAGCTTTTTGTCACAAAGCAAAGAAGTTGAGGTGAGCATGATAATAAGTGATGCGCATAATTTTTGATTAATAAGTCTACTGAATTATTTATGAGAAAAGCATCAAAAGCCTGGTCTGTTGATCACATTTACATAGTTACCAAAGAGTGTTTGTTTGTTTGTTCCTGTTTGTTTTTTTTCTACAGGACTTCTGAAACTTAATTTTAATGATACACTAGTGAGCAGCACACATACATTTCCAGTGAACATTTTCAGCTTGGAAGGAGGAGAAACCAAGCTCGCCCGGGACAAAGGAAATTTCCATGCCCCGGGCAAGACTTGAACTCGCGACCCTCCGGTTTAGTGGTTGGAATGTCCGATAAACTTGTAGTATTCGGAGGGTCATGAGTTCAATTCTTGCCGGGGTACGAATATTTTCGTTGTCCTGGGCTAGCATGATTTCTCCTCCTTCCAAGTTGAAACTGTTCACTGGAAGTGTATGTGTGCTGCTCCCTAGTGTATCATTAAAATTAATAAAAATAAAAATAAAATTAATTCACGCAACCACGAGTTCGTGAGAAAAAAAAAATGGCGGGTGAAAGTTAAGTGATAACCGCTGATTTTATTTTTCTTTTTATAATCCGAGTTGTTTTTTATTTATGATCTGAGTTGATCCGAGTCCAATTTTATTTTATTTTTATTTTTTTATTCGATCCGAGTTGGTCCGAGTCAATCCGAGTTGATCTGACCCGGACTGGCAGTCCGAGTTGATCTGGTCCGACTTTTGTACCTGCCTGTTGTGTAGCAGAATATTCTAAAGGTTTGTATGGAGATTTGAGCAAATTGTTATGTAGGGGTCAAAAATAGTAATAAAAATACATCAGGAAAATGCAAGCTTCGTTGTTGGCAGTAAAAAGTCATTGGCCTCAGAAAGTAAGTTCTTGAAGTGAAATCTATTTGGGGAAATGGAAATTTATGCTCATTTCTGACCTGAAGCCAAAGCCCTATATTGATTGTGTGAGTCGAGTTCTAAAAGTTTCCATGCGATGTTTTATGTGGAGAAAGTTAGGGTTTTTCCGAGTTATTTCATTATGTTTCACCCATGTCAAATGTGGAAATATTATGAGTGGTTTTTGGGATTGTTAATTGTGATTGCTGGGAAAGTGATTTATTGTGTGATTTGGTGAAGACGTTGACAGACAAAACGAAGGTGTGTGGTTGAGCTCGTGTTACCAGAATACTGCCAAGCACAAAAACACTTCATGAGTGTTTAGTTTACGTGATTTTGTCTTAGAAAGCCAATTCTGTGCTCAAAGATTAATGGCTTCTTAATCTGTTTTTGGCAGACACTTAGCTATGGGCCTCACGGTTTGACTGACTAAAAGGTTATAATTTCTGGACATTTCAAATAATGTTGTTTATTTCATCGCAAAATCCTGTTACTTCTCCGAGAGAAATTTGTTGTCTGTTACCAGCAATAATAAATTTGTCATTGTTATCAAAAAGCCTCAGCTAGTAACTTTTAGGCACTAATTTTTATTTGACTTGGATGTGAAATTGTGAAAATGCACTTGAAATTTCTTTAGCCATGTTTTAGCAAATCCAGACAGATATATTTGTGGGTAAATAAAGGTGCCTGTCCTTACAGCTAAACAAAATGCTTTCATGCATGATGACGGCTCCAAATTAAATACACTTTTCAGAATGCCCCGAATTTTTCCCAGGAAAGTCTTAAGACTCCCTCTATTAATACCTTTTATTCTAGTCCTATCATTGCCCCCTTCTTAATTTTTTCTTCCTCTCTAATTTTTCTGGACAACTCTGATAGGCATTCTACTGTAGTCAGTGGGAGTCAATTGATAAGAAATAATTTACAGTCAAACCGACAAAACCGTGAACACTTAATAAATTATATTTCAGATATCATTATTATGTTATGAGCAATCACAGCAAAGATCAGCTGGCAGTAACACAAGCTTTAAGCGAATTCAAAACCACAAACATATATTAGTTGCTCACCCCTGACTGAATTTTTTTCTTGCAGCATAATAACATTCCAGAAAATAATTTTAGTGCAACTCACAGTTTTGTCAATTTGACTGCAAATCAATTTACAGTGTGAGGCTATTTTCTGCATAGTATTTCTTAACATTGCCACCAAATTTTCATATTTGTGACCTTCTCCAGGAAAACGTACACTAACGGTTTTCCGTTTAACGGGTAAAAACTAACGGCTAACGAACGGCTTGTTAACGGCTTTTCTCACGCCCTTAACGGGTTGGCTAACGGTTTGAACGTGTAGGCGAAAAAATCTAACGACCTACAAAAGCGTTCGAACGGATTTGCTTTGATTTTCCTAACGACTTTTTTGAACGTTTCTAACGGGCGGACTAACGGCTTCAAGAAACAATCATCTAACGGTCTAAGAGAACATTTGATAAAAATCAAACGTTTCGAGTGATAACAGCTCAAAGACTATAAAACATTATGCGCGATGAAATCAGTTGTACCTGTCTGACATTTCAAATCATCTGAGTCGTCAATAAAACTCGGGAGACAGACAAGACATAAAATTCAGTTAAAAACCCAATCTTTAAAATTCGTTTATTACTCACCAACGTTCGTCCAAGTGATGGACCAAAAGTCGCAATGTTACTTCTGTTTCTCGAATACTACATGTAGTACGCAAACATTCACGTGCATGAGTTCGAAGTTTTCGCTCCTGTCTCGCGCTGTGGCCGTTTTGAAAATAAGCAAGAGCTTTTCTAGAAAGTAAATTATAAAAATTGATACATTTTCCCTGTTCTTGATCATATCTAGACTAAAAAAGTGAATTTTTACCGCTTCTTGGTTGATTGCTGCGTTTTAGTTCGATCGATCCTGACGATGTCGCCGTTCAAGTGCAGCATTGTCATAGCAACCACTTGCTCAGTCCCAGTCCTTTGATGTCATACAGGTATTCTCATTAAAATGTATTTCCCACGTTTGTCCCACGGAACTTAAAAAACACAGACAAAAATTATCCACTTATTTTATTTATTGCTACGATACCTAACATTACAAGTCTGAGAGAAAATCTAATGGAAAACGAAAGTTCTAAACATCGAGGTATACATCATTCATCCTATAACTTGAAGATTCGTACGCTCAACTACAATTTATTCGACATGATAGTTATCTTTGTGAAAATGTGTAAACTGAGATCGTGTGAAGTGTCCAACAGAAGAAATGGTTTACTGGCGCCTCCAGGTAAATAATCAAAAAACCTATTCGCTTACATGTTGCTATTAATAGTTTGTTACGTACGTATGTAAATGCTCGTGTGTTCAAGTGCGCGAATGTAGCCTGAACGACAAACGCATGAAAGTGTGAGAAAACGTATGTGTTGCAGGTTTTAACCGAGTACAGATTGGGCGATAATCAAACGAATGTAGAGCGATAACCTAACGATTATAATTTCAAAGGACATAAAACAGAATAATCAAAAGAACTTCACTCATTAAACGTTCTGGAATGCAAATCTAACGACTTTGCCGAACGACTTGAACGTCCTGGAACGAAATTTCGAACGACTTTTTCTAACGTTTTGAACGACCTTGACTAACGCCTTTAACGGTTTCTCTAACGCTTCTAACGGCAAGGCAAATTTTTCTAACGGTTTTACTAACGGCTTGAACGCTTTCCCAAGCCGTTGTAACGCTTAGTTAACGGGTTGTTAACGCTTTAAGCCGTTAAACGGTAAACCGTTAGTGTACGTTTTCCTGGAGAAGGTCACATTTTTTTTCACATCCTGTCAGATGCTCAGTGCTTTCACGGGCAAAAGAGTGGGAAATTAACAGGGCTGTCATTAAGGGGCGGGGGTTGGGGATTTCCCTGGCTACTATGAATGCGGCTCCCGGCTACTTTCATAGGAAAATAGAAGAAAAATAGGACCCAAAGAAATCCCTAGCAGTTTGATTCCCCCGTCTACTTGTTGTATTTACCCGACAACTTGAAATCTTAGTGACATCCCTAAATTAACAATTATCTGCATCTAGCTGTTAACCACAACAGGTTAAGAATCAGGTTTAGGACAAAGAAATTTAACAGTAAAAACAAAAACCTAAAGTACCCTTTGAGTAGTAAGTACCTTTAATTACCTTTTTAAGCCTGGACATCACAGGAAGCCTTGCCTCACAAGTTGGTAATTAACTACATGTACCTTTCAGACCCTGTGCACAAATGAGTAATATATATAAGTTTAGTAAATATACAGCTAACTGTTAATATTATTGTTGTTCTGCATGAGATTACATAATTTATAATAATAATAATAATTTAATAATGAATGCTAATTTATTAATAATGTTTACAGGGCAACAAACCTGTCTAAACCAGGGCCATGTTAGACACTCTAAGATTTAGCGAAAGGTTTCTCAGTTTTAAAAGTCAGATTTCTTTGCTATGAACAGAAACTGTGATGGAAGGCCAATAATGTTTGGTTGCCCCTGTTTTGAGTGTGGTGCTTGCAATATCTAAAGTGCCCTCACAGAAATAAAGTATACTTTACGTGTAAGTATACTTCAAGTATACTTATATATGTGTTTTTCAGGGGAAAAAAGTATTAGAAGTATAATTCATTTGTAGTTCAAAAAAAGTATAAAATTAATTGAGTATATTAACGGCAAATGTATTTCATTTATACTTCATATATTAAAGTGTACTTTAAGTATACTTCTTCAAACTTCAGTGCTGGTGAAAAAATTTTCCCAAAGAAAAGTGTACTTTACTATAAGTATACTTAAAAAATTAAAGACACCACCTGAGAATATTATATGTTGGTATCGATTCAAAACAAAAGTATACTAATAAAAGTATCCTAAAAGTAAGCGTCAACTTGAAAATACAATTTCAGTGATCTTCATTGAGGAATAATTGAGATCATGTAATATTACTCCAGAGTGCTGAATTATTTTGGTTTCTAGGTGCACAGATGCAAAGAGCACACGTCACCTAGTGTTCAACTTCATTAGAAGATCATCTGCTAAATTGTCCATGTTTTCCATGGGCAAAATAGGCAAAGTCCCACAGAGTCATGTATAAATCATTTGCAGGTTACCTAACTTCTACTAACCAACGATACAGATTCAAACCAAATGATTATTATTTTGTGCGCACAGCTTTGCTGACCATGTCTTTACGCTTGAAATTGAATATATTCACCTTTGATGAAAACTGATAAAATTCAAATGCGAAGAAGGGACACATGAAATAATTTCAAATTCTCATTTGGTTTCACAACCCAAATAAGGGGCAATTCAGGAGCAGAATAAGAAGTTTAGTAGGGCATTTTTCCTCCTTCATTAACAATAAGTTAATCCACTGCACAGTAACTTAAAACTAGCAAACATCTGTCTTACTATTGCTAATACACACATATAATTATATACATGTATTCAAGTACCTTAATTCATTGATGCACCATGAGCCTCACCCGTCAGTGGATCAAAAGCATTCACCTCAAGCATATTAAGAGCAATGCAATTTACATTCTGAAAAAAGGAAAATATCATAGTTCCTGAATTGTTTCGTTGCAAATCTTCTCTGAGACTGCACGAGCAAACTCCATTAAGCCACTATTTGATTAATAAAACAGTGAGCATTTAGTCCTTTGGGGTCAAATTTGAAATTAATTTTTCAGAGCAATCAAAAAAATGGTCTCAAATAAATAATAATAATAATAAAAAACACCTTTGCTCTGTTATCTAGCCAGTTCCAGAACAAAATAGCATATGCATAAACAGGCATTTAACTGCCTTGAGTTTGAGCTCATTATTTGCTCCATGAACAAATTTCTGTTCAAGCAAAACTTAGCTAGATAGTACATCTGCACATTCACCCAACCCCTATGAGGAGTTCACTGTCATAGGTTAAGCTTATTGACCAGGCTGCAACCAGCAGTGTTCTTTCTCGAGAGAGGAACTTAGAGAGAGAACCCTGGGAAAGAGGTTGATAAAAAAATTACACCAATTCTAAAATTGTCTCTAAAACAAATTACTAACTGTTTTGTAATAATTTATAGTAATATTTTAGTATTACAAAAGAAGTGTAAACAAAATATCTCCATGCCACATTTTACCTGAGCCTAGACCAACTCTGTTATTTGCAGGTAGTTTGTATTTTAAATAATTTACTTTATGGCTGAATCAGTGAGTTGGTAAGATAAAGACAATTTTGTTCTGATTAGCAGCTCCACGATTTGCAGGTAGTCTGCATCAATAAAGTTCCATCACCATCTGTGCATGTGGACTGCAAAGCCAGAAGTCTACATAATAGTTTAACAATGCTCCCATAGGGTTAAAAAGAAAACACAAATCAAATTTTACCAGGTAGCACCAATCATAATATTTTTTGAGCAATTTTTGCAGGAATAGCATTAAAACTTGAAAAAATGACCCAGATTTTTCAAGTTTCAATCCATGTCCATTCTTGCCATCCTTTGCCACGGAGGACAAGAAACAGTTACAATATTGTACAATGCCTAAATATAGGTCTCAAAAAATAACAAAACTAGACCATTATTTTTGGATTTCAATTGCTGCAAAAAAAGGTTTTGCTTTTTAAAAAGATAGCAAATAGCATGACATAGCCCCTTTAAGCCCTGATATCCCCCTACAAATTCTCCAAACTGATCTCCATACATTTCCTTAAAGAATCAGTAGAGAGAATTTGATAACAGATCAAAGCATTTTCTCTTTAGCGATTACTTTATTAACTCTCATAACCATTTTCTTGGCAACATATGGATATTGTTAGGAGAAAACTGATGGTGGTCACTGTTAGGAGTTAAAGGGTTAAGATACTCAAAGTTTCAGGAGTCTTCCACTTTCATTTTGTTTCTCCCCTCCCCCGTGGTCCATAAACAACGTCATCAGCTATCATGAAAATATTATTTGCTTTTCCACGCACGTTCTTTCGTTACTCTTCTCACAATACTGTTAATATTCATGAAGAAAGTACAAAGGAAATTTATTTTGAATGAGTGTCTGGAAATCGCATGAAAAGCTCATTTTTGCATCCTTTAAAATTTTTCCTTCTGAAATCATTTTTGTGAAACACTTCGAAGTTTAAAGTCTACATTACGCCAGAGCTGCGCATCGTCTTTTCAAGGTTGTTCTCCGTTTCCTGTGCTTAAACACTGTGTCTTATGTTTCTGTAGATGCACTTTTAAACACCAACATCATTTAACATGCACTTCTATCAGTGTTCTAATATGTAACACGCAACTCTATTATTAAAAGTAATAAACTTCGGCTTCATCCAGCGAGTAAACCCTTGCATGCTTACAGATAATGTTATTAAGAAGCTTCTCAAGTTTGAATGCAAGGACTCACCTGATCAATCAAGAATTCGGTCAACAAGCATTCTCCGGATATTAAATCAAAATAGCTTAATTTAAACGAGGCTTTTTTGCTGGACCTTCCGCAACGAAAATGATGAGCAAGGAAGTTGACACTGCGCAAGATTATCTTGCCAAATATGGCGAAGGCGTCGCCCGGATGTCCGTTTGACCTTGTTCTATATAAATGACGGTCTTGGCGGAGTCACGCAATGCTAGCAACTGAGAAGGAGATAGCATATCCCCTACCCCTTTCGATGCCTGCTACGCAGGCTAGAAGGAGACTAATAATGGACGGATGATTTAAAAAGAACGTCGGATAGGCTAAAAAAAGCCGAGGTATGGAACGAGATTGCTGTCATCATATTAAACTTGATCAATGACAGGCCGGGCCCCCCGATCCGCAGAACGTCACGCAAGCACATGTTTTTCAAGGGAATCACGCATTGTGCCGACAAGGGAATTCACTACAGGGATTACTTGTATGTTGGAAGGAGGAAACGGAAAAGCATTGCGTGTAACTGACTGTGACAAAAGCGGGTTTCCCAAGATATTCAGGGCTTAAAAAAAAACTTGAACTTTCATTCTCATTCTCAGGGTTAGGGGGAGCAGGGGAGGGGAGGGGGAGGGGCAGTACGTTTATTATATTTAAGTACTAGAAAACGTCTTCCGGGTTTGCATAGCCTGATATAAACACGAGAGGGGTTGGGAGAATTCGGGACAGTCATGCAAACCCACGGTTTGCATAACTGCGGAGAATTCTCCCAACCCCAGGAGTGTTTAGTATCAGACTATGCAAATACATACAGGAAAAAAGTTTTCTACTGCTTTTATGAATTAACTTTCCCGAGAAAAAACGCAGATCTCTTTATTATGGCACTGATTAAAAGAGAAATTCTTACCAGTCTTGAAGTCTTGTAAACGAAGTTTTGCACGCGTACGCGTAATGCACCAGTCAATAGAGAGATTAGATTCACGTCGACGCCAAACTTGTACCACGTGACCAAGTTATTTCCTTATTTTCTGTTTACTTTAATTGCTTCTACACAAAAATAAGTCGTTTCATGCTAGATTTAACCATAGGAATCGTTCGGAACTGTTTTTATCTGCTTATTTTCTATTCTGAGAAATTCTCAACTTGAGTTTGCCCTTTGCGGTAAACGCTGATGGGTGCCTGGTAAACGTGAATCTTAATCTCTCTGATATAAATCCCCGCCCCTCAACCCTGGGACTATGTGGGGATTAGCCGGAGATTAGGCACAAATATTGTGCCGCGGTAGGCGGGGCATTAGCCTTATTTCGAATCTCGTGTTACTTTGGGCGGGGATTTGGCCGGGATTAGACTTGAAAACCCGTTTCTCGTTTTCGCGTCCGCGATGATTCCACAAAGTCAAGCGGAAGTGCGGTAAGAGGGAATTTATGATAAGTGTTTCATTTATTGGTAGAAAAAAAAATACCTTTTTCATTCCTCGTGGAGAACTTTCATGCGTATCGCCTTTGTACTTTTTGGTCTTTGGTCGAAGTTGAAAAAAATCATGTTTTGAGGAGTGAAATGTCCATTTTATGTGGATGAATTCGCTTCGGTTCAATGTTCGTTCGACGTCTAGCAGCGCTATGATTCAAGGATTAGGGGGGAAAAGAGTTTTAGGTTGCCTGAAAAAAAAAAACAAACAAACAAAAACAAACAAAACAAAAACGAAGAAGAAAGTAAGCAATGAAAACTAATACGAAATATTTATTTAACAACACTTGAACTATATTCACTTTTCGAAATTGTATTAAGGATCTGTGGGGCTAAAAGTTAACACCACCAGCAATGGGCTTCATTCTATCTCTTATCATGGGAGCAAGCTATTGAATTCTCTTCCTAACAATAAAATATACTTTTGGTCTAGAATAGGGTATCGATCGTTTTCTACAAAACTATTGATCAACTGGTTGAAGATTTTAGTCCAGACTAAGAAAATCGGGACTTGACGACTCAAAAAAAGTGAAATTGGCAAATCTTAATTCATCCGCAACTCAGTTTAATAGCAAAGAAGGCGTCGTCCTCAGTAATTCTGGAAAATAGCGACTCTAGGAGAAATTTGGGAGTTTTGTCTAGTTTGGGCCAATAAAATTCAGACGAACAAGGTCTGGTATAGGCTAAGGGTTGCGGGGTCCCAAGACCACATCCCTAAACAAACATTCTGAAGTACCTCCCCACCCCCCCAGGGGCCCAGGGTTATTGAATTTGATTTCGTTAGAAAATCACTTGCCTGGTGAGTATTAAAACTTGCATGTCCAGCAGAAAAATCAGTACTGGTCCATGACTATCGGGCGGGACTCTTTTCGAGCCCTGTACAGTCAACTCTCGCCTTGCGAACACCCTGCTATAACGGACACCCCAATAATACGGGCAGCAGCTAAATCCCCGGCAAAAACAAATAAAAGTCAACTCTCGTCTTGCGGACACCCTGGCCACTTAAACGGACACTCCGATACTATGGACAGCAGCTAAATGCCCGTGAAAAAGAAGTTACAGTCAACTCTCGCCTTGCTGACACCCTGCTTTAACGAACACCCCGATAATACGGACAGCCGCTAAACCCTACGAAAAACTGTCATATGTTACTGAGGACAATAACTCGAGGTCCCTAGAGTGTCCGCTACAAAGGCAGCTGACTGTAAATACCGTCAGGGAAATACGAGTTAAACAGCTTTTATTTTTAACGTTGAAGTTTCGTTAGTGGTCACAAATGTTTCATTAATTTTATTGAATAGACAGAATACACGGCAAGCTGTTCTTTATTTCGTCACGCAATGGCTTCTCCCTATGTAAAAACGTTGCGTGACTCCTATTAGCCTGAAAGCAACTGTGATGCATATCAAAAAATCCCTCTACTTCTTAACTGAGAGCTTGATGCGCTCGATTGCAGGACGGTTTTATCACTTCCGGGAACACGTGTTCCAATAGGAGACTCCAGTGGCTTCTTCGATCATCTTTCAGCACATGCCCGAAAATACAGACAGCAGCCAAATCCCTAGTCTCCCTCGCAGCCGTTTTTGGGATGTCACGCAACGCTCCCTCAAAGAGCGTTGCGTGACATCCAAAAAACGGCTGCGAGGGAGAGTACCAAATCCCCAGTAAGAATAAAAAAAGAAAAGAGACGTTTGACTGAAATACATTCCCGCTATTTTGGACTCCTGCCGATAAAGAGAATTTCCGAAAATGACCCCTAGGGCTTCTAAGTTTTCAAAGGACTTTCTTTAAGGGGCTTAAGGAAGACGTCAGAGAGCTTAAGCAAAGACGACGGCGGCGGCAACGAGAACGGCAGGATAGATTGGCAAAACAACAACTTTGTTCATTTCTTTGCCGTCGATCGTTGTACGACTCCGACGTGAAACTTCCCAATTTCACGTTTTATGGAGGACGTGGACAAAAGACGGGGATTTTCTTTTTCTTTTTCTGAACTTAGATAATAGCTTCTTAGAATTCAACTCCTGAAAAAAATACTCAACATTTGAAAAATGGAACTGCAGTCAAAATCCCGTTAATACAGACACTGAGGGGGTCATAGAAAGTGTCCGTTTTAACGGGGTGTGTCCGTATAAAGCCGGTTGACTTTAGAGGAAATGTAACGGCTTTCTTTCCCCAGGGATACAGCAAACTGTTCGTAATAATGAGGTGTCCGTATTAAGCGGGTTGACTTTAGAGAAAATGTAAGGGCTTTCTTTCCCCAGGGACACAGCAAACTGTCCGTAATAATGAGGTGTCCGTATTAAGCAGGTTGACTTTAGAGAAAATGTAAGGGCTTTCTTTCCCCAGGGAACACAGCAAACTGTCCGTAATAATGAGGTGTCCGTATTAAGCGGGTTAACTTAAGAGAAAATGTAAGGGCTTTCTTTCCCCAGGGACACAGCAAACTGTCCGTAATAATGAGGTGTCTGTATTAAGCGGGTTGACTTTAGAGAAAATGTAACGGCTTTCTTTCCCCAGGGACACAGCAAACTGTTCGTGATAATGAGGTGCCCGTATTAAGCGGGTTGACTTTAGAGAAAATGTAAGGGTTTTCTTTCACCAGGGATACAGCAAACTGTTCGTAATAATGAGGTCTTCGTATTAAGCGGGTGTCCCCGCGTAAAGCGGGGTTTGACTGTAGATGGAATAAGAGCGATAAAAATTTCAACGGAGCGAATTTACTTTCTAACTTTAACGCTTTCTCTGCCTTCGGCGTCGCCAACGTGGTTGCTTAAACTCCCTGTTGTAAACCCCTACCCCTCCCACCCCGGGACAATATAGGGATTTGTTAGAATCTCTTACTTCAGATGGCTGTGCACTTTTTAAAGTCCTCAAATACTCCCACCACTAGTACTTTGGGAAAATCGATTATCGGTTCCACACTGAAGAAGTTGTTTCCTCATGGGCAACAGTCATTGACCCAAACTGTAAAACGGCTGGTGTAACCGCGGCTTAGTGGGGCCACAATGCTTGAGGCTAAGTAAACATATTAAATTTTACTACCAAGTTAAAAGATGGCTCGAAGAAATTCTTCCTCTTATGGTCGTTTCGTTCAAAGTGAAAATTACTACGAAAATTTTTTCGTAACTGGTTTTATCACTTGTACACAGGAAAGAGCGAATTCCACAAATGCTTTCACTACAAAAAATCTTGATTTTATTGGTAAAAAACGCTAACACAAAATTATGAGGACATTTTAATTTTCTTTACAAATTGTCGCTTGTTGTAGTAATGCAATCTCTAACATTAAAACTACATGTGTATATTTCTATTCATCAGGGAGGATAAAGACTTTTCTTATGATCCCGCGCGGTCCGCACCAGGGGCCCGTTTCTTGAAAGTCCCGATAATTTAACGGGGCCTGCAAAGCTGTTGTTGTTTACATGCAAGATAGAGGTTTCAATAATTATGCATCTAACATAATAAAACTATCAGTTAATGAAACAAAATGGAGTAGTTTGTTAACCAGGACCCGCGCTCTTACTCTTTATATTTCGATTTCAATATTTGATTTCGGGCCCGAAAAGTTACCAGGGCATTCGAGAAACGGGCCCCGGGGCAGTCGGTATTTTACACTGACCTTCTGTACAGTGCTGATTTGTCAAATTTGCGAGTTTGCGGAATCTACGCCATTTTTTGGGAATTAATAAATTTACTCTAGACTAGGAAGCATGTATATTACCTCAGTAAATCAGCTTAACAAAACATACCACCGTAGTAACATTACTTAACATACTTGACTGTTATTAGTCACTGCTAAAGAACAGTACAGGCGACAAATTTACTCTTAACCTGGATCTGAACCCAGAGAGGGGCCATTTTTTTAAAATGAATTTGAACGGTAGCATTATAAATTCTTCACTTTTTACTGTTCAATCGGAGTAAACACACTGAACTGTTATTAGACACTGCTAATAATCAGTTTATGCAACAAATTTACTGTAAACCTGGATCTGGAACCAGAGAGCGACCATTATTTTACAATCAATTTGCATGCCGGGGGGTAGTATTATGAATTCATCAGTATTGTGCAATGGGAGTAAACACACTGAACTGTTATTAGTCACTGCTAATAAACAGCAAGGCAAAATTTACAAACGCAGATCTGAATCCAGATAGCGATCTTATTTTTTTCAACAAGACTATCTAAAAATGCAGATAGGAAAAAACTTTATCTGCATCAGCTACAATAACTAACATTGTTAGCAAAAATACATCACTGCATATTAGACGTAAATGATGTATAGTCCAAGGCTCATATTCAGTTTTACAATGCTGGTTTGTGCTGCAGCTCATTTCCTAAAACTGAGAAACTTGCGCTGCACCTAAATACATTCTAAATATTGCCACAGCTAAGTAAATCAGCATTAATATCAAAATAAACGCACTGGACTGTTATTAATCACTGCTTATGAACAGAACCAGCAACAAATTTACTCTGAGCCTGAATCTGAATTCAGGAAGCAACCGTAGTTTTACATTCTTGCGAATCTAAACTTGCAGGTAGAAAATATAATCTTATCTGCATTACTTGAAAAGAACTAACATTATTTAAAATCTAGCATTATGAATTCGTCACCGTATATACGTAAATTATGTACAGTTTAAAACGCAAGTTCATCGTATTGTATCCAGATTTTCTTGACAATGTTACAGATAAAATCACTCTGTACTTGAAAGCGTGTATACTGTCCTCGCGAGACACATCAACAAAACGTACGACCATAGAAATATCAACAAATACACTGAACTGTTATTAGTCATTACTAATGAACAGTTCAGAAGATTGTGCTGATGTTCGTCATATTGTACAATACCGATTTGTTTGCGAGTTGAAGTAATTAGAATTTCTGTATAAAATGTAAAAAACTGTTCTGCACTTGGAAGCCTGTATCTTGCCTAAGTGAAACGGCTTACAAAAGATCACCAAACACACTGGACTGTTACTAGTCACTGCTAATGAACAGTCAACTGCACCAGGTAATACAAGGGTAAGACTCACTATGGGTACCCTGAGGACGTCGTTTTCGTCGCGTCGCGCGTTTTCCATCAAATCGTATGTTGTTGCTGCAAACACTTCACGGCATAGCCAGCACGAGTCGAAAAACTATGCATAATCGAGTTTTGAACCACAATATCGGAAACAGCAAAATTAACTTTTCTTAAGTTCAGTCGAGCACGTTTTTAGTGTAGAAAGTTATGTAAGAAAATATATCTAAGCACTTTTTAGGTGAGTTACTAAACAGGAGCCCGTTTGTTTTGCAGCGTTCCCAGGTTTTTTATGTGGAGTGACCCCCACATAAAAGGAACGGGGATGCTCGTCGTTTCGCTAAGGGGTAGGAATTGCGAATTTTGATCTCACTTAGGGTGGCCAGGACGAAAAGCCAATATTTTTTCCATACAGATATCAGTTAAGGCAAGATGGGTTCATTCTCTTGGGGCTATGCGTAACGAAATTGATAAATAAAAAAGCCAGATACCACCATACTTTGTTGAAGTACAGTCCTCTTAAGCGCGTCAATTCTATTTTTCCAACGAGCATTCCTGTCCCTATTATATGGAGTCACCACCTCCTCACCACCCCCCCCCCCCTCCCCCCCACTCCTGGCCGGCTGAGATTAAGTAAACGTCAGAGTGCGTTTTAGGAGTTTCGCTTCTTTTAAGATTTCTTTTCCCCGGAATTCACTTTGTTCAAAACCGATTGCACGATCTAAGACGGAAGTTGATGACGAAGCCTCATTGGTCCTTACTTAAACGTTTCTTCAAACAAAGGAACACACTAAATCCTCGTCGTCTGAAAAACCTTGATCTCATGCGCCATTGCTAGAAATTCAACTCTGCTCTCATGATCATTGGATGAAAAACCCTGAACATCTAACACGCTGTGACCCAGGCCCCAAATCAGTGGTGGACTCTTGAGGTTGATGGACCCCTGGTTTTACCCATGATAGTTACGCATCGCATGCAGTGTGTACGCTAAGAAATACAAAACTCCAACGTAATTTGGGTATCCCTGTGTTTTGGGTACCTCCGTATACAAATCCCTCGTGATGTCTCTCAGGTCAGAGTTACGGGTATCCCTAACGGGATACTAATATCCCTTGGGATTTGGGTCAATGTTTCGAAGGCACCAATTTTCTTAGCGTACCCTGGGTAGCAAGAGTGATCCGTGCCAACACCGAGCCGGCATGGATCATGCCTGCCGCTCAAGCTACACGCAGTATTTTATACCTCGGACAGGATTTCTAGCAAATAAAATGGCCTCGTGTGATTGTTTAAAGGTTGCCTTATGTAAACACTTTGTACACAAAAAGACACTGCATGCACACGGAAAATGTTGCATGTCAAGTTTTGACGGCTGGTGGTTTTTGTCTGTGTGATCACCGGCAATCGCAGTAGCCAGTTCCTTTTAAAACGCGGCTTCCAGTCTAACTTTGTCTTGAAGATCAATTAGTGAGCTGGTGGTCGACCGTTGTGAAATAAAAACTACAATTCAATTCCACTATTTTTAAGGACGTCGCAACGCACTGAAATAACGAAAACATTACAAAGAAGTCAAGTTGTAGAGCCGGTTTTAGTGGTTGTAAAACGACCAAGGTAAGATCGCTGTTTTCACCAACATCACCAAGGACTTGAGCGCAGAGGTTCAAAATATCGGGATACTTAATTCAGAGAAACAAACAAAATGCGAGACACTTAGATTAGGGTGACACCAAAATACGGGGATATTAGGGGGTATCCGAAATGCGAGGATACTTAAATTAGAGGGATATCAAAGGGATCTTTTAAATACGGGAATACCTAAGTGATTGTCGCACAGGTGGAAGTGGTTCGTTTAGTATCCAGGTCTCCTCGCGCTTTTGGTGTGGTGAGCAGGGACCCCTTTTTCACTCTTCATCAAATGTGACTCCCTTATTTCGTAGTTCCTCCTCTGTAAGTAGGCGAGTTGGGTTATGCCAGGTCTAATAAAAAAGACAAACAGCAGCGGATTAAAAATAACGTAAAGTTAGTTCGTTAGTGATCGTGAAAATGGTATCCATGATTGTTTAGCGAAAACAGTGGTGTCTCTAACCTCCTACTAACTTCAGCGTGATTGAAAAAGTCATTACTTTAACGAAACGCACACGTGTAATCGTCCTCCTAGAGGGGAACCTACGTAAACAGTGAAATTCCTCGTTTAGCCTAACCTGCGATCAAGCGTTTTCTCTTTCGGGGAAAGTCCTTTTCCTTTCGCCTCCAAAACAAAAGGAAAGAAAGATCGCCTCACCGCAGGTTACGTTTTGTCCTGATCTTCTTGCACCCCGCGGAAGAATTAAGAGGCTGCTAATGGTCAAAAAAAGTAGAGAGGTTCTTTGTGCAAAGTAGAAAATGCGATGAAAGAATCGAAAGCTTCGCCAGTCCGCCTTATTTCATTACCCTACTTAACTTTAAGTGTGAATGTATTTTGTATGGAAGTACAGTAGAACCTCGCTATAACGAAGTCCTTCGTATTACGAACGATTTTCTTTACCACAGTAACAGCAAAATAGATGAAAAAGAACCTTGATATAACGAAACCTCGTTCTAGCGAACAAATTTTGTCAGTCCCTTGGCCCTTCGTTATGTCGAGGTTCCACTGTACTAACTGAGGACACAGTTTTTGTTTCCTCCTGGAGAAGAAACCGACAGTTCTACGTCATTGGAGCAACCCAGGAGAAAGGCAGTACCTTCACTTCTTAGTGTCTTTACGTATTAGTACAGTCACGGTAATCAGACCCGCGACCTCCCGCTATTACAGTAAAGGGCTCTACTGATTTTCCATCGAGTATTAAAAAAACACCAGTTCAGGCAAAACAAACCATAACATGCTAAATGTTGGCTTGAAATGCACGGTACAGTACAGTGCATTGGTTGAAGCTTAAGCAAACGTGTGCCTCGCTTCATTAGTAAAATTGTGTAGTTCCAGAAAATATCCATCCCCCCCCTCAACGGAGGGCATCGGAAATTCAGAGGGGAGGGGGTGGGGGTCCAAAAAGGGGCAATTTCCGAGGGGGTGAGGGGTGGCCTTTCGAGTCTTTTTTCCGAGGGCTCCGACCAAGATTGATGAGCAAGCTATCAGGTTTTTTACTGTTAATCAGTGTTCCAGAGCAAAATTATTGTTTTCATCGATGATTTGGTCGGCTGAGTGCTTTTTTCATGGCTTGTACGATAGTTTAGGTAACACGACTGTCGCCGTACCGCCTCCATGGCTGCCGTTAATAATTAACTAAGAAAGACCTCCACAAGACAAAATTAAGATTATTTGACACTGTATTAACATAAATAAAAAGATTTTTTTCTCTTCTTATCGCAGGGATAATTAGCATTTTTGACGGAAATATTCTTTCCAGGGGGTACCCAGCCAAGCTGGAATATTACGGAAATTCCAGGAGGTTGGGGGGGGGGGGGGGGGGTATAATAAGCACCGCCTGGAATGGAAATTCTAGCAAGGGTGACGTGGGGGGTCTAAAACAAAAGTGCCCTGCGTGGGGGGATGGATATTTTTTGGAACTACACATTAGCTGCTCAAGATTTTTATGTCCCCACCTTACCTTAAAATTTTTTTGAACGGACTGCAGAAGGTGAGGTAAATGCTACCAAGCTAAATTTATAATCCTTCGAAAATACAATAATAGATTGTTGATTTCGGGGAGTTATGAAATGTCTAATAGCTATTTAAATTTTGACATTTCGTAAGGAGATACTTTGCTGAGCTAATCCCTCAGCAAACGTATTGCTTTGTAGGAAACTAAAAAGACGCTGTTAAAAAATTATAAAAACTTCCCGCCATTGTTTATGAGCTCAACGTAAATATAAAGTGTAATAATCTAGAGTAATTCTTAAAACTGTTTTTAGCTCCTTTACTAGCAGCTTGACTTTCCACATGGTAAATACAAGGTTGAGTTAACTACAAGGCTAAAGAAAAAAAAACATATCTAAAATAGGTTTTCCCCAGTGATTTCAACGATCCTGTACCTCAGCTCGATCTGGCATATTTTTCAGTGTAAATTTGCACCGCAGCCAAATGATTGCTCTCTCTGCTCCTCCCCCGACCGAACGTCAGGTATAAAAATTGCCCGCCGTTTAATTTACCGTCATTTTTATTCAACGCATCGCTACATGTCTTCCCGAGATTTACCGTCAAGGAACATGCCTAACCGTGACAATACAAGAGCAAGATTTCAATAGTATTCTATAACCAAGAATAAACCGCATTTATTTTTTTTAAAGAAATGGTAAAGAAATAAAAAAAAAAGAAGTCAAAACTTTCAAAGTGTAATCCACTTCCAACCTGGCCATCTGTTTAAGCCAACACAGACTCTAATCACTATAATTTTAGTGGACTGATATAGTGGTCTTTTACAGAACTTGAGTTTGATCTTGAAATCCATATTTGTCCACTGACGTAGTAATATTATTAACGGAGTATGATTATTGCAATCTATTTCCACCCTGCAGGACATCTAAAGACAGACAAAATACATCAGCAATTGTTGTCACGACTGGACCACTATTCGACAAGTTTTCTTTTACAAAAATGTGTCTTTTTTGGTATGGATAAGAATGGCGACACAGTCCCTTTGAAGAACGGTTCGTTTTCGTCTACCAGGAAGTTCCTGGGTATTACGAGCATTAACAACGTAAATAACAAAAGAGAAACTTACATGATAATCTGTGTACAATCTGCTGTCCTTTTCATTTGCTAAAGTACACAGCTCAGTGGCTTCTTTCTTTGTCAGTTGAACTTGTCTGAGATAGAGAAAGAAACGCGGAGGGACACTTCTGAGACACTTGATTAGTTCAGTCACTCCGCGGCCCAGCGGATTTTTGCCAAACAAAAGGGTCCCCAGTTCTGGTACGTAGACGAGTACATGGGCTAAAGCTGTGACTTCCTCTTCACCCATCTGTGTATCATCCAAGTCCAGGTGTTTCAGATGAGGTGCATTGTGCAGGTGTTTGACAAGCTCACTTACGCCGTGACCGAGTGGGTTCTTATTTAACTGAAGATTACTCAGCTGGGTCACATTCTTTAAACTGTGGGCTAAAGCTGTCACTTCCTCTTCACCCATCTGTGTATCATGCAGGTACAGGCTTTCCAGATCAGGTACATTGTGCAGGTGTTCGGCAAGCTCACTTATTCCGTGACCGAGTGGGTTCTTTGATAAGCTAAGTGAACTCAGCTGAGTCACATTCATTAAACTATGTGCTAAAGCGATGACTTCCTCTTCACCCATCTGTGTATTATCCAGGTACAGAGATTTCAGATGAGGTACACTGTGAAGATGTTTGGCAAGCTCTCTTATACCGTGACCGAGTGGGTTACCTGATAAGTTCACGTCGCGTAACTTATCAACATACTTTAAAGCAGTGGCAAGTAACTGGCACTCTTGATTCCCCATACCAACATCACGTAAACAGAGCTTAGATAGTCGAGGCACATGGTGAAGACTATTCAGTAAAATGACAAGTTCATTTTTTGGGCCCTCAAATTTACCCACAATTGCAATCTCTCTCAAATATGACAGAGAGTGTGTCAGAGTCTGGTCAGATGTTTTCTCAGTTAACTGCAAAGAGTTGCAAACATCATGATTCTGTGACTTGTGATCAGGCTCTTGAAGAGAGGACTCTGGTGCTGATATTAATGATGTAAGCAGTCCAGTGGGCAGGTATTGAAGGCAAGTTAAATAGCACACACATCGATGTCCGACTTTCTTAATGAAAAAGTCCCAAGGACTTGCATGGTGGTAGCTATTGACGGATTTTACCTCACCATAACATGTCACAAAAACAGTGTGCAAATCGGACATGACAGAGAACATTTGATCATCCTCATCCTCATCCTCATCCTCATCCTCATCCTCATTCTCATCCTCATTCTCATCCTCATCCTCATTCTCATCCTCATTCTCATCCTCATCCTCATCCTCATCCTCATTCTCATCCTCATCCTCATCCTCATCCTCATCCTCATCCTCATTCTCATCCTCATCCTCATCCTCATCCTCATTCTCATCCTCATTCTCATCCTCATTCTCATCCTCATCCTCATTCTCATCCTCATTCTCATCCTTATCCTCATCCTCATCCTCATTCTCATCCTCATCCTCATTCTCATCCTCATCCTCATCCTCATCCTCATTCTCATCCTCATCCTCATTCTCATCCTCATTCTCATCCTCATCCTCATTCTCATCCTCATTCTCATCCTCATTCTCATCCTCATTCTCATCCTCATCCTCATTCTCATCCTCATTCTCATCCTCATTCTCATCCTCATCCTCATTCTCATCCTCATTCTCATCCTCATTCTCATCCTCATCCTCATTCTCATCCTCATCCTCATTCTCATCCTCATTCTCATCCTCATTCTCATCCTCATCCTCATTCTCATCCTCATTCTCATCCTCATCCTCATTCTCATCCTCATTCTCATCCTCATTCTCATCCTCATCCTCATTCTCATCCTCATTCTCATCCTCATCCTCATTCTCATCCTCATTCTCATCCTCATTCTCATCCTCATTCTCATCCTCATCCTCATTCTCATCCTCATTCTCATCCTCATTCTCATTCTCATTCTCATCCTCATCCTCATTCTCATCCTCATCCTCATTCTCATTCTCATCCTCATCCTCATTCTCATCCTCATCCTTATTCTCATTCTCATTCTCATCCTCATTCTCATCCTCATATGGCAGTACATCCATTAAACAATAAAAAAATACATAATCTGGTTTATGAAAATTTGTTGATCTCAGGCAATGTTCGCTGGAAACTTTAGGCAGTTGTTTGTCCTCTATCAATAAAAGACCATTAACGCATTGTAGAAATGAAGGATAGACATTTTTCCTATCTGAAGCAGGGCAAGAAAGGAAAAGATCGAGACTAATACGATAAAACTCTCTATGTTCTTCAGTGAGCTCCTCAATAAAGGGGTTTTCACAGAAGTTGTAATCAGTCAGAGCTTCTTTTTTCCCTATCATCTTCAGATGGCTAAAAACAGCAACGGTAGCTTCTGATGACAACTCCGAAACAAATTTGAAAACTTCGGATAGCTCCATGAAACGTTCAAATGAGTCAACTTTAGACAGACAGTTGAAGGATTCCCGGACATTTTTTAAATCACGAACTAAAAACGAGGCGGCAAGGAACTCTTGCACCGATTTATGGAGAAAGAACGCCAGTTTCTCAGGACGAGGAGAGTTTGAAAGATTAGAAGTCTGCAGAAAGCCAAAATCGATAAACTTGTCAAGGAATAACCGAATGTCCTTAGACACATTGCTGAGCTTGAAATAAAGACAGTCATCTAAAAGTGACTTCCAGGCAAGTTCCCCTAACTTTGCGAGGTCTTCTCTGTATTCATCCATGCTTTTAAATGTCTCATCTGAGGCTTTTGCGGTCACGTGATCAAGCAGCGTCTGACAAAAACTGTTATACACATCTGCGCGGGATGTAGATAGTCCTTGATAACCAGAAACCTTCCAGCTTAGAACCAGCATCAACAACAAAAGAGGAATTTCTGCCAAGTCCCACAGGTCGCGTTTAGCCAAGAAATCTGTGAACTTTATTACTTCTGTTTGGTCGCTAAGAAACTTAAGAGCAAATGTTTCAACTTGCCACCGATCAAACCCATTAATTTCAAACTGAGCATGACTTCCTGGTCTTAACTCATCTTTTTTCCAAGGTCGGGTCGTCACAAGAAGAGTGCAATCTCTCAACTGACTGCCTTTCCAAATCTGATGAACTGGCGATGATTTTTCGGCGCTGTATTCATCATAGCCGTCTAAAATAAGTAGGACTTTCTGTTGGTTACGAAGAATGTAATCATACAATTGGCTAAACACCATAGGGTCACCTGCGGACAACAGCTCCGCCTTTTGTAGCATGGCACAGAAGTCTTGCGTATTGCAAGCATCTCGGAGCTTGATTAAAAGTACAACAGCAAACTTCTTTAGGATTTCTTTATTACCTCGTGACCAGTCAACGGCGAGTTTCTTTGTCAATGTCGACTTTCCTATTCCTGGCCTCCCATAAACTAAAATTCTCTTAGGAATTAGATGATGACCATGGCTGGCGAATAGCTCACTGTAATCTTGAAGCCTTCCTTTTGTTGTTCCAGCAAGTTTTCTGTCATCTCTTAGCAGTGTTAACTGTACATACACCTCATCAATGTCCATGGTATTATCTCGGTCCCACGGGGTAATCATTAACTGGCTCCCGGTACCGTTGTAAAATGAGCAAAGCTGATTTTGACTCCACTCCAAAAAAGCAGTTGCAGCATCTGTTTATAAAAAAAGTAAATCTCTTTAAACTTAAATCCTCTCTAACGCATTGAGCAGTAGGAAGTTGATTGTACAGGTATTGTGGTAGTACCGACAATGGTAGTTTTTCTATTAAGGCCATTTACATGTAAGCGCGAAATAAAAACAGAGCCTGATCTCAGGTTAACACTGGAGCAAGATTCTTCATGCGTTACTGCGCTTTTCACAAACATGCGAATTGTGAAGTACAAAAGCCAACTGACAATTGCGTTTTTCGCTGCCGTCAATCATCTAAACGGCCCTCTTAGGAAAAAAAATTTACTTTAATGGCTCAAAAGGTCATGGTTTGTGATTTGTGATTGGTGGATTTCGATCGGTTTTGTGTGTTTCTGTGTTTCAAGGTTCGTTGCCTGTGATCGTAATTATGATTGACGGCAGCGAAAAACGCAATTGTGAAGGCGGCTTATGAACTTCATGTGTGTGAAAAGCGCAGTAAGTTTATTACCAAGTCTTACGCCACCGGTTTTTTAAACAACCTTCTGTCGCGAGACTGAGTTGTTGATCAATTTTTGAGATAATTATAGATTTCAAAACTTTTATACTACAGTTAGTTTACATTATACTGGCCTCCCCTTCTTATTTAGAATTAAAAATCAAAATGTCATGATTATTTTAACACGTTCATTGACGTTACACATGGCTTTAGAAGCTGTGTTGTTCAGTGTTGTTGTTGTTGTTGTTGTTTTGTACTGTAAATCCGTTGCTCAGGCTAAGGGAGGGTAAACCTTAATAATTTAACAAATAAGCTAAGGAACAGAGTGCAAATAGTAGCTAATTAGACAAGAGAACTTAACAGAGGAGAGGGAAGAAAGTTTTTTTTTTTTTATTAAATGGAACACATGTACTGTAAACGTTCGAATTAGCACTCGCCTTCAAATAAGGGCGCCCCTCCCCAAGTACAAAATAATTCTGCCCAATTATTAGGTAATGTACACGACACCCCTTATATGACAGATCCAAAAACATAAACCATGACAAGAAAAAACAAACAAACAAAATATAACCAACAACAAGAGAAAAAAGAGGAAGAAACAAGAGAAAAACAACAAGAGGAAGGGAAAATGAACAAAAAATGTATCTTAAACTCGTAACATGTTGGATTGTACATGTACAATGTAGCATTAAACATTAAGGCCCCGTCCACACGAATCTGTGTATTTCTGAAATTGGACATTTTCTTTATCACAAAACGGCCTTCCCTAAACACTAAACCAGTGAATCCGCTCAGTCATCTGTGGCCTATTCATATAAAAAAATATGTGGTTTGAAAAAATATTTGGATTCGTGTGGATTGGAGCCATAAATTGGTACCTGAAGGACATGGTAACTGTTCCTTTGATCTGCTGGCTGAGCTCTGCTCTGATATATCTTCAACAAAAAGAGATCTCTCACTTACTTATAACCTCACTAGAAGTGTATATCAACGTAAGTGTAGTTTTAACACTTAGGGTGCGTTTGATTGGGAAATCCAGATTTAGATTTTGAAATCTGGATTTAGGATTTTGCAATCGAACATGAATTCCAAAAACGGATGTCATCTCCGAGAAAAAGACTCATCAGAGAACACTTGGTGGTGGTTGTTAATCTAAAAAAGTTCTTCTAACCTATACCTTCTTTCACAACAAAATCCACAACTTTTTTTTCAGTTACTCTCACTTACATTCAAGAAATCGACTAGACATAACTGCTACTAATAACATCAGTAAAACTGCATAATATCAAGACTGGTGTAGTTTTAGCGCTTAAAAACGGAAATATAGCTATGTGGTCGGCTCAATACGACTGCTGGAAAAAAAGAAACAGACTCATCAGCTAAGAACACTTGGTGGTGGTTGTTAAACCTTAGAAGGTTCTTCTAATCTAAACCCTATTTCACAACAAAATCCCAAACTTTTTTGTTCGTTTTCATGACTGAACTTCAATTTCTTTTTGGTTTAAAATGACAAGCGAGCTTAATGCCACAGAGCTTACTAGGGCATCAAGGAAGTACATTCTAATAGACCACTAGTTTCTGTAAAACAGCACGCCAAAAAAAACATAACATTATAAGAAATATTTACTTTGGTAATGAGGCCATGAATGAAAAACACAGGGCTCACTCAAAATGTGTGCAACAAGAGATGCTGCCATCACACTGGCACAGGAAGACCAACTCTCTGAAGGCAACTGAGAACCATCTGCGTAATCAGTTATCCCTTTCACAATTAAACACTCAATTTGACAGTCAAATGCTGCTGTAAACACCCCTATAGAACAACAAAGAAAATGGCAGTTGAGCTGAAGACAGTCCTACATCAATATCCAGTAGTTAACATTATTTTGCAAGGCAAACTTTCCATAGAAATGCAAAATATTTACAAGCTAACTGGAGTTGGAAGATGGATGAAAAATGAGGAAGGTGTGAACTGTGGAAATATTTACAGCGTCCTTCCCAGTTGTGTTCGTTTGGATTGCGGTCATGGACAGCTTGCACCTTAATCACTGGCCGACATGTTTCAGGCAGGTATTAGGGCCTCTATACATCTTCAGTGGTAAGTTGCTTTTCTTCAGCTTTTATTGCGAGTAAGTTTGGGGTTGGTGCTTAACGCCCTTGGGGAAACCAGGTCCTGTGATTCCACTGTTTGTGGTCCCTGTTTTTTCCTTCAAGCATCTGCGGTCTAGCTGGTTTGGGTGGGCGCCACTCCCAGGGTTGTCATGAATACATACCTTCAAAGCTCACTTATGGCTCCCTTCCATTTCACCACGCACTTTCCCCACACCCACCTATTGTCAATGGGTTTAAATGTGGCTACATGTAATTTAGGCGAGGCTAAACATGAGACAATGCTCGCAGTCTCCATTACTAATTCTATATGGGGCAGTCTTGGGCTTAGCATATTTTACAGTACTTTTCCCGAAGTCAATCATTTTGCTCATGATACTTTCGCATGCAGTAGCTTTACATGTAGCTCAGTTTTTGCTCCCAGCCTTCCCTTCCCTTTGGATGTTTTTTGGTAAGTATATGAGCATTTCTCCACTGAAGGTCTCAGTGTGATGGTGCCTGAAGGGTGCTGCTCACAGGGTTGTCATGGTTACCTTCTAGGTTTGCTTCTGGCTCCCTTCAGTTTCACCAGGCACCTTCCTCACACCTACATGTATGTTTTGTCGATGGGTTTAATTTGCCAATGGGTTTAATTTGCAGTCTAAGCAAATGCAAATTAATCTGAAAACAAAAGGCAGCTAGGGAAATCGAGGGATAAGAATAAGAGGGAATTTGGAACCCATGGCCTCTCTACAGCAAATATTATTATTAAAATCAAACAAGCAAACAGTTGGAACACTGCCTTAAAATAAACACTGAATTAAAAGCAACGTACACATCTAGAGAGTTTAAAAGAGTCCTGACTACATATACTTGCTAACGCTGCATACAAACTGAACTCACCTTCTCCTTCATTTTCTATTGCCATTGCCTGAGGATTGGCTTCAGCAAGTTGATCCCGCCGCCACTCAGCTCTAACTTGTTCTGGTCCACTCAGAAACTCAGCATCAGTATAAACTTGAAGTTGCTGTGCTCCAGGGTTCTTCAAAGGTGCTTGCCACCCATCAGTGCAATTCTTAATGACATTCAGAAAGCGTTTGCTCACATGACTTCTCATGCCAGTTGACTGCTCTTGATTGTTGGTCACTACTTTCGATGCATATGTTGCTAATTTGGCAGACACAACAACATCTCCTAACTTGGATTTTGCAGGGTTCAGGCCACTACATGTGCCTACAGAAATAACCGCTTTGGGTCTTAGCACCGAGGCAGCATTCTTTACAGATACAAGAGCACCACCAGGACCAATACCATTTCTGTAACATCTTAGTAAAGCAACTTTCAACTCCTCTTGACTTTCACCCACATCAGAAAAGTAAACATAGCCAAGATCATCAAACCAACATCTATAGGGGTTTTTTAGCTCACTGTAACAAGCCAAGAACTCACAGTTTGTAACTGTAAGTAACAGAACATCAACAGGCAGATCAGCATCTTTTGATGGTTTGGTTATTGCCTTAATATCAGCAGAGGATGGAGGAACTTTATTAAGCTCAGGAGGATCCCTAACATTCCTTGTTGCTGTTCTTTCTTTCTTTCCTTTCTTGTTAGTCTTTCTTTTTACTGTGGTTCTTTTGTTCTTTGAATTGTTTGAAACATTCTTTGAAGAAGATGGGAGACCAGTGGTAAGCTGGGGTGTATTACCATCACTATCCTCTGATGTTTTTGTTGAATCCTGTGAAGATTTTATTTTCTTGGATCCTAGTAGAAGAAAAAAAAACCAGTAACTTATAACTAAATAAGGATTATTAATAAATTAATGTAATTAGAGTCGAAACCTTGCTTTACGGACACCCCCTTGATGTGAACACCTCGTTATTATACAGACAGATTTCCTTGTCCCTTTCAGGCTCTTAAATTTTTTCAAAATTTAAAACTAACCTGCTATAAATATAACAGACACTCTTTTAACACAGATCAATGGGGTATGACTGTAAATGTAAATGTTATCGGTTTACTCATGAACTTGCAGGTGCTCATACATTCCATGTTGAATTGGAATTTAGAATTGTTGGGAAAACAGAAGTATCCAGAAAAAAAAAACCTCTCAGAGCAAGGGCCAGAGAACCAACAACAAACTCAACCCATGCCCCACATTATGGTGTCAATGTTTTACATAAAATCTTTTAACACATTAAACCACAATACCACTTTTGCCAGTAAGGTCAATTTTATTGATAAGCAACGAACAGTAATTGAATTGGTGCCCTAGATGCTAAAAATCTTTATGGGGTTGGAAAGGGTGGGACACCAATTCAAAGGAACTCAAAGGGAGGCTCTTGTTTACAGGGGACACATTCTTTATTTTTCAGAATTTCACCCTAAAGATAAAATTCATCTTTGTTTTAAAATTAATAAAGAAAAGTCACAACATTCGCCATTTGCACCTCTCCCATATAATACACCTTGTTTGCCCCTAAACCTTTGCATAAGCTTTGTTTTTTATTCCTTCTGGGTTGAATTTCATTGGTCCTAAGAGAAATTACAGGAAATGGTTATACAAAATTTTGGGGGACAAACAAGGTGTATTACTTATAGGAGATGCGAAAATGGCAAATTAGTATAGGTACAGTGTAATGTTCAGTCCTGCATTATGGAATTCTCTTCGTGAAAACGTTTTATAATGTGGTCAATTCTATAATTTGCTGTGCAGAGGTCGAAGCGCTTTCTTCGATCATCCTGAACTCTGAATGAGTACAATTTGTCTTGCAATTAATTGTGAAACTTGCATTCCTGCATTCTATTTGCAGTCTGTATGATAAAAACATTAGTGTCTCATAGTACTGTTTACCTCAAATTTGATGTATAAAAAGTATAAAAGGCTGGTTTCAGACATGCCACCAGATTTAATTTGTTGGCAAGATTTTGTACAATAAACTTGTTGAACGCAAAAAATTCGGCCTAATTTTGTTTTCCAAGAATTTGCTGAGGCCTAATCTACTGTGATCAAGAGCCATTATGAGTAATGTGATCAAAGATGATTGCTATTTTTGGGGGTGCACATACAGGCTATTATTCATTTAAGGCCATATAAGATTTGTTTCACTCTTGAACTGTTTGCAAATTATTACTTCAGCGGAGCGCGAAGTAAAGGATTCGCGACGCTCAGGAATGTATCAAAGTTACAATTTTTTGACAAGATTGGGCATGCAAAGTCTGTACGTTTTCGGTTTTATTCGGCTATTTGACGAAGTGAGAGCCGAATTAGTTCGAGATATCTGGAGAGCACTTCGATTTCTTTGATTTATTCTTTAACTTTTTCGAGGAAGAAAGAATTATTATTTTGGTTTCCCCGGGGTTTGAACCGACTCGCCTGTGTGACCCGTCAGATCAGAGGAGACTCTAAGTTGAGGAATTAGCCGATTGCGCTACTGCGACCCAAGGTAGTTCGGCATATGAAAAATAGTTATGAAAATTATGCACTAGTTTCGGGGCAAGATTGGGCGTGCTAGTTCGCGACTTTTCGGCTTGTTTCGGCTATTTCACGAAATGAAACCGGACTACTTTGTGATATCTTGAGATCACTTCGAGTTTAGTGTGTAATTTACTCGAGGAATAAATAGAGGATATTACGTGGCCGCGCAGAGACACGAAATTTCTCTTCGAGTGTTGAAAAACATTTCACGAGTGAGCCCTCCTTTCGAACTGCTTTATGATGAATTTAAAGTTACAAAATGCTGCACAAAGACATTTTGTCTTTGTTGAGTGTTACGTAGAATAATTAATTAGGGCATGTTTACATTTCAGTATGAGTCAGCAGATTTGCATCAGTTACTGAAATCATAAAATATGTTGAAAAGCTACTACTATTCGCCCGTTTAGTATTTTCTAGAACCTTATGTCAAACGGTATACAAGTTCCAAGCGAGGTCTTTTGACGAACTAAGTTTTTTTCCCACGAGCTGGACTGCTGTGTTTAGTCAAGTGTAACGAAGGTCGATTTTCAAATTCTGTGTTTACAAGTTGGCGGAAGCGGTAAGATATCTGAAGTTCAAGTGAGAGTTTGTTATTATTGGTAGAGGCTGTTTAGTTGCACTTAAGTTCAAGTCAAGTTTGTGTTGGCGGATGCTGTGTTTTAAAGCTCTGAAAAAGCTATGTTCCTTTGGTATTAAACTTCCTTGTGTTAATCCGTCATTCCTGCGTGCTGATAGTCAGTGAATAATTATCCTCAAAACATTCGAACTCGTAACAGCCAATTCCATGCTCAACGTAATTGACTCCTTACCCATGCCTTACATATCTTTAATCAGTACATGAGACTGCTATGCTGTTTTTGAAGCCTGATGTGACTAAGAAAAATGGAGAATTCTTTTTTCACTGTTTGTTTTGTTAGACTTGTTATTCACCGCCAGTAACCTCATATTTGACTTAAGTCTAAACGTTTAGACCCAAGTCAAATTTAGAAGGATTTGTGTGGAGTCATCAGAGCATAACTGGGCTAATATCTCAGAGACAATTTGTTGCTAGTTTTTGGCAAGTAGGCCTCTTGGACGTTGCTCTTTTCAGAATATCCTGACAAATCCCATAATTTCAAAAATTTACACCTTACTCTTACCATATCTCATTTCTTACTATTCCTCCGCATTTACAATGAATCAGTTCCACAACCACGACGCCGAAGTGTACGCTCCGTAGCGTCTTGTTTTTCTTTAAAATCACTTCCCTCAAAAGTCAAATGAATGTGCCCTAAAGTTAACTGATTTGTGGATTACACGTTTATTGTTTGATTAAACTATAAATTTAGTAATAAGTGCTTCGTTTTTAGCCCTGTCTAAATCTATTTAGTATATACTAAAACAGTGGATAGTGTTTTTCGCGCGCTCTGATTGGCTACTCACTTAGTGAATATCCTGCACTATTCACTGATTCACCTCCAGTTCCTCCAAGCGAGCGACGCCAAACTCGCGTAGGTTGCGAGCAAAAATGCTTTCCCGGTTTGCTGCCGTAATAAACTAAGAAATTTCACAACTAATCAAGCAAGCTATTTCCGAAATACATGAAGAAGGTGACGAAGTTCGGTTTGGAAGTTTTAACAGGTAAAGCTTTGTCTTTTTGATTTGAATAGTTATCGATAAAACCGGTGAAAAAAGTTTTTTGTTTACAAATGCAAATTAAGCTTAAGTCTTGCGTTACTTTATTTAGTTGACTTGTTCATAAATAAGCTTAAAACTAAATTTAATAATCTTTTTTACAGAATTATTTTAAATACAAACAGAATTCACAACTCCTTTTGAAAAAACTTTCCCGCAAGAGCTAAACAAACGCCTTCAAAAGTTTTATTTGTCTCTAAGGAAAAAGCGACGACCGCGGCCGTTCGGTCATCGCACGCCAAAATTGTAATCGCTGGCAACAGTAAATGAGTTAAAAATCATCATTTTGTGCTCAATTATCTCACTGTTTTACTATAATTATACAAAAACAATTATTCACCTCCACTTCGGTGAATAATTGTTATATATTAGGCTGGTGTTTCTTTCAAAGACAAAAATGTTCTGCTACCCTCATATCACTAACCAGCATGACCTTCAGCAAAGTGAAATAAAGATGGTGTAGAAGAAATTACCCCAAGTGTAACTGGTGAACAGGCAAGGAGACTGTCACCACTGGCAACCAAGTGAAGAGAAATCTGACATCAATACTGTAAATCTGTCAATGCTGAGACATTTGACCAATCAGAGCATGATAGCCGAATCTCATTTGGCTGCATTACAGGCCGTAAGGCTCCACCCCTTTTTCTCCTTTCCCAGCCATTCAATTTGCTTGCTTCACTCCAGGATTTATTCTCCCCCATAGGGGTGTGCTCTAGCAGAGCCCTGGCACCTAACTTTTGTTCTTGGGCGACTAGAAAATCACAGTTTTTTCATACAAATCATATGCTGGGTACCCTGCATTTTACAGGCTCAGAGCACTGGGCTCCCTTCAATTTTCCTTAGAGCACAGCCTTGATTAGTATGCATATTTTCTTTCCCAACAGAGGGGTCTTGTCGCAGGCTATGATAGTGAATTTGTCCTACTGCAGCGGTATATATTTCATGGCGGATATACAGTGCATAAATTATAATTCAGTAAGAATTATGTAATGGAGTGGTGACCAATTAAGAGGGCTGGGGGACATATATTCAATATTTTTAGCCTAAACTGGGTGATTAAATTACCTTTTTCAGCTGAGTCTGCAACCACTTTTAACCTTCTCTTTCTTGTTTGCATGATAGCAAATTGAGATGACCCATCAAGAGCTGGTGAACAAAATCAATATTTTTTTACAAAATACTACCTGAAACAGAAACCAAATGCAAAGCAAATACAGAGTCCTAAACATTGCAATGCCCAGTTGATGAAGTAGTGTGAAAGATGACAAGCGGATTTATTTGTTATGAACTGCAACGTGAATACTGAATTATATGTTAATTCATCAAAGTAAAATACAAATCTGAGAAGACTGAAAGTGTTATAGAACACATACCTGTAAAGATCGCTGTCTTCTTCAGATCAGGTTGCTAAACGTTTCTTTGATACCAGGATTTTACACATCTCTTATTTCTCCTGAATTTATCTGTTGTTATCCGAGGGAAAAAACACAAAAGAACGCTACAGCTATGGACAAAAAATTATGCATGCAGGTATTTGGAATGTGCATTTTATGTGTCAATCATTTCGGAACTTCAACATCACCCCCACCCCAACCCCTTAAGGCAAACCTTGGCCATCTACCAGCTCCTGCATCTACCCATTACTGAGTCTTGTGCAGCCTCACTTAGCCTGAGAACGGCAGACGTTTCTTTCCGTTCATCATCGTCCCTCAGCGGCGATAAGCTAGGAGAAACGTCTGCCATTCGCAGGCTAAGCCTCAGTGAGTGGGGAATTTGACCTGTGCTTGGGTTGGGTGTGGAATTTGAACCTCACGTGACAAGTTAATTTCCTCTTATGATCAAGTAGTTCAATACACTGTATTCACAAATGGCGGACACGAGGGAAAAAACTGGTGCCTGAAAGCGAGGCGTTGCAGGATAAACAAAAATTGAGTGTTTAGTACGAATTCCACCTAAAATAACTTTGAACGGACTTCTTTTTAAATACAATTACCTGTATTCTTTAAAGATTAGTACTGATTTTCTGTTTGCAATCAAAAGGGACGCGTATACCTTCAACGAAACAGGATGATTTTGTAGGTTTCTGAAGCTGCATCAGAAGCTCGCTATTAGTCACTGCTAATGAACAGTAAACTGCACCAGGTGATACAAGAGTAAGACTCACTATGGGTACCCTGGGGACGTCACACTGGACTGTTATAGGTAATACAAGGGTAAGCCTCACCATGGGTACCGTGGGGAAACAGGATGATTTTGTAGGTTTCTGAAGCTGCATCAGAAGCTCGCTATTAGTCACTGCTAATGAACAGTAAACTGCACCAGGTGATACAAGGGTAAGACTCACTATGGGTACCCTGGGGACATCACACTGGACTGTTATTAGTCACTGCTTATGAACAGGCAACTGCACCAGGTGATACAAGGGTAAGACTCACTATGGGTACCCTGGGGACATCACACTGGACTGTTATTAGTCACTGCTAATGAACAGTCAACTACACCAGGTGATACAAGAGTAAGACTCACTATGGGTACCCTGGGGACATCACACTGGACTGTTATTAGTCACTGCTAATGAACAGTCAACTACACCAGGTGATACAAGGGTAAGACTCACTATGGGTACCCTGGGGACATCACACTGGACTGTTATTAGTCACCGCTAATGAACAGTCAATTACACCAGGTAATACAAGGGTAAGACTCATTATGGGTACCCTGGGGAAGTCGTTTTCATCGCGTTTTTCTATCAAATCGTCGGTTGCTGCTGAAAACACTTCACAGCATAGCTAGCACGAGCCGAAAAACTATGCATCATTGTTTTTTTAATCATAACATCGGAAACAGCAAAGTTAGCTTTCTTGAGTTCAGTCGAGCACGTTTTCAGTGTAGAAAGCTTTGAAAGAAAATAAATCTAAGCACTTCTAAGTTGAGTAACAAACCAGGAGCCCATTTCTTTTGAAGCGTCCCAAAGGGGGACCACACATAAAAGTGACGGAGAAGCTTGTAGTTTTGCTTAGGGGTAGGAATTGTGAATTTCGATCTCATCTAGGGTGGCCAGGACGAAAAGCCAATATTTTTTCAGATAAAGATATCAGTTAGGCCAAGATGTGTTCATTCTCTTAGGGCTGTGGGTAAAGAAATATCTAAATAAAAAAGCCAAACACCAGCATACTTTGTTGAAGTACAGTCTCCTTAAGCGCTTCAATTCTAATTTTCCGACGAGCATTCCCGTCCCTATTTTATGGGAGTCTAGTACCACCGCCTCCTCCCGGCCAGCTGGTATTCACCAAACGTCAGAGAGCGTTGCTTAGAAGTTTTGCTTATTTTTAGATTTCTTTTCACCAGAATTCACTTTATTCAAAAACGCTTCCACGATCTAGGACGGAAGTTGATGTCGAAGCTTCATTGATCCTTACTTAAACGTTTCTTCAAACAAAATAAACACAGTAAACAGGAGAAACTGAACAAAAGGAAAATGGGAGAGAAAAAAAGGCGCTCGTATGTTCTCATGCCCCCTGGACACCCCATAATACTTTTTAAGTCTAACTTATTCAATATGGCCGCCGTAATCTGTAAAAAGGTCTATTCGATTCATTTGTTCCTCAGGAGAAGCATTGGAAAGTCAAACTACTAGGACATTTTTGACCACTATCTTGGTCTAGTAATTTTCAAAATGAGACAGGGATTTGAGAAGGCCTGGGGGGTTACCGAGTCACGCGATCCGGATGGATTATTTTTAGGGTCCATTACAATAACTTGTTGATGCTTTCACCTTGCTGTTTTCAAAAATGCACAAGGATCCATTTCACGCTAAGACTAAACGTAGTGGATTCAGAATGATGCCCTTATCTTCCGAAATGAAAAAAGTTGATAAGTAAAGGATCGTGGTTGATAGTTTACCTTCAGAAATTTGAAGAATGTGTGCAGCAGAAAATCAGCAAAAATGAGAAATCGAAGAAAGCTGTGTCAGTCTTCATTATTTTAGGTGCACGCTACGCAGTGATACGCCGAATATGAAAATAAAGTCAACCCAGAATTTCCAGGATTAACTTAGGAAAAACTCGGAAATACCTATGCGAAATCTGAGAAAGCAATTCAACTTAATACGACTTCCGCCTTGTGGGCACTCTCCTTGGCTGTGATTAGCTGCAAAACTGCAATGTCAAAAAAAACACTCCAAGATACTATCTTTAATTTCTTGAATAGGTATTCTGAGCTTTGGACACTACTTTTCAGCAAATTAAAGAAACCGGTGAATCTGAGAATCTTCTGAATCTTACGGTCGGCGAATTTCGGGTATCGCTGGAATCGCCTCATCGGAGGAAAGTACAGAGAATTTTGGAATCCCCTATAATCTTTTTGGTTTTTATATTCGGCAGGTCATACTGATTCAACAAATCTTAGTATTAAAGCTAAGCTCTTACGTAAGCAATTATAATTACACCCACAGTGAAACCTAGAATAGCACTCATGTGTGTAGCTTATGTCAACAGATTTCAACAACAACAGACCTAAAGCCTTTTTTGCACGGTGAACGACCAATGTTTCAAAGCATTCGAGTGAAGAACTGAGTCAAGTTTACTGGTTTCATGGGTTAGCCGAACCAAGGCTTGAGTAAGCAACTGATTTGCATGTATCATCTATCACGCTTTTCCGCTTTGCCGTTTGCTTTCAGACCCCCCAATCCGCCTTATGGCCAGTGCCGGGAGTAAATAGATACCAGAATATTAAAGAGAATGAAACATAAATATGACCACTTAAAACATTAAAAGAAAGCGAGTAACACAGCAAATGCAAAAGGAGGCACGAATTGACAAACTTGAAGAAGATTAACATGTTGGGGTTTTGAAAACTTGCCGTGTTAGTCTAACAGTATTCCAAAGGTCATTTTTGTTGTTTGTAATTTGCAGTTTCGTGTTATGATTTGGCAGAAATTTTTGTTTGACACGAAACTTTGATTGTGTCAGTTAGTGCAAGTTAATTCGTCGCAAAAGTTAAGTTCCTTAGCGAATAAAGACTCATTACTGGCACTGAATATTAACGCAATGAATTAGACAGCGCAGCCGTGACACAGCCCCTGTAACCACGGTTGCAACAGAGAAACAAGTTACGTTATACATTTACCTTTTTGCGGTATTTGGGATGCGATTTCAGCTCAACTGGTAGCCAGACATGACTGTGGAATGAAAGAAAAATACGGAGACAAGCTTACGTTGGCTTCACTGCAACCAGGGAAATGAAACCAATCATTAACCTGCTGAGAGAAAGCTGCATTCTTTTGTTATTTGTATTCATGTCCTGTCTTTTAGTTGTGGTCTCCTAAGTAAAGACAATAGATTCCATCATGCGGATGAACAAATTTTCATCCTGTTTAAAACTTCGCCATCGATCGATGATAACGCCGACTTTTAAGTTCACGATCGCCTCAGGCACAGTCCCTTGGTTTCTCAAAGCAAAACAGTGCCTGAAACCCAAAACTGTGTTATCTGTTTTTCTTTTCTTTTTTTATGTTTTTAGTTTTTCTCTTGTTCTTTAACATTCTTCTGCAATAGGTATTCTGAGCTTTGGACACTACTTTTTGGCAAATGAAAGAAACTAGTGAATCTGAGAATCTTACGGTCGGCGAATTTCGGGTATCGCTGGAATCGCTTCTTCGGAGGAAAGTATTGAGAATTTTGAAATCTGCCTCAATCTTTAGTTACCAGTAAGCAGCTTTCGCAGAAAATGACTTTTTTGCTTCATTAAACAGAGCATATAATTTCGCGTTTTCGATACAGGAATATTTTTTGATAAAAAGAAGCAATATCAGTGCCCCGGGGTTAACCGCCCATTGCAAAGTAACAATAATGAGGAGTTATAATAGCTTTCCCCAGGTTACTACTTGATGTAAGCCCTACGTATAATGTCCTCAGACATATGTATATAATATTCGTATGTCGCAACCCAGAGACAGAGACTTTAAAAGATACCTTGATCAAACTGGTCAGGTATCGTGTTAAAGATTGTAAACTGCACCAGTCTATCATTTATTAATGAAGAAAAATTAAGAGAAGGGAGGGAGCGGGAGCTTAATAGAGAGGAGGGGGGCTTATTGACTTTCTTCTACTGAAACGAGGGGGGCTTATTAGAGGGAGGGGACTTATTTGAGAGGGGGAGAATTAATAGAAGAATTACGGTAAAAAGATAAGGGGTTGGACCTCGGAGCGGAGCCTCCCCGAGAAAACTCTGGTGAGTACCCCCCGGGGAATGTATTAAAATGCAAGTATGCAATCAAGCTACAGTTCAGTTTCCATCGCATATCTGATTTGTGATCGGCAGAAGCCAGGTCCTAACGAGCAACTCTCAGCATGAATCCGGATTTCAAGTCCAGCGCTCTAAAAGTGCGGCCAGGCTTCCTCTTACCATATTCTATATCGTGCACGACCAGCAGTATATCAAGCTCGAGTAGCACCATTCTTAAACCGCGCGCAGACCTAACAGAGACGGAGAAAACAACACCATGTTGCTCCACTACCACTTTATTATGAAAAGTTACTTGTTTTAGTTTATCTAACATATTCATCCCAGGTTTTATTTCCCAAACAATTGTTCATATTACGCTTTGGTGACCTGTGTTAAACCGCAGGTTCACCGTATCGTACAATACTGGTTTGTCTGCCAGTTCATGGAATCTTTATTTTGGTAGAAACTGGTTAAATCGCCCAACTCTGCTCTCTCAGTAATCTAGGTAAAAAAAAAAAAAAAAATGTACGATCGGAGTAACTGTTATTAGTCACTGCTAATGAACAGTTCATGCGACAAATTAACTGACCTGAAGCTGAATCCAGAGAGCGATCTTAAATTTTAAAAATATTTTAAAAATGCACATGGGGATAACCTCATCTGCATATGCTACAAAAACTAACCCAAGTTGGCAATAAAACTAAATCTAATTATTTAACTACATCACTACACATACGTAAATGATGTACATCATATTTACAAAGCAGATTTGTTCAACAACTCGCTACATTTTGATTAAATGAAGAAAAAGAAATTAACTTGCATCTTAGTGCAGCGCATGTTTCTCAGGTTCTGTTCAGACTATATCGGATAGCCAGCCTAGTCCCTAGGCTTTCTCGGCTCGGTCAATCCTGGACTCTACCGTGAGCTGTGACGTCACCGAGAGACTTCGCGCGGACAACGGGGCAAGAGAGAACGCTTAGGGACTAGGCTGCCGGATAGCTTTTGTGCCCGCACCAAATCATACTGGATAGGGCTTCTGTTTTACACATAACAGCGGTGATCTCCGCGCGATTTCAAAAACGAAGCGAGGCTGCGCCACGCGTACGGGATCTCTAAAGTGGAGAGTCACATATCGGATAGGTGTTCATACAAAATACCGGAGAGCTTTTCGTGTAGGCACGGTATAAATCTATCCGGTATAATGTGAAAATAGCTTGAAAAACGTGCCCTGCACTTAGATGCATTAACATTAACCCAGCTATTGAATCAGTTTCAATAACAAAATGAACGATCGGGGTAATTTCGCTAAAACACTGAACTGTTATTAGTCACTGTTGATGAACAGTACATGCAACAAATTTACTCTGAGCCTGGATATGAATCAAGGAAGCATTCATAATTACTTAAAAAATATTCCGTAAACTGACAGGTAGGAATAATTACAGTGGTATCGCTTACACAAACTAAATCTAAATCCTTGTATTATGAAACATCACTATATAATGTAACGATGACAGTTCAAAGATCATGTTCTTCGTATCGCCACTCCTGATCTGTTTGTCACTTCATGGAAACTACATTTTTGTTATAAGTGAGAAGGAAGCTTGCTTTTCACTTGGAAGCGTGTATATTGCTTCAGTGAATCACTTTTACGAAAAAAATCTATAATCAGAGTCTCATCACTTAACACACTGAGCCGTCATTAGTCACTGCTAATGAACAGTTCATACAAAAACATTTACTTAAACCCTGGATCTGAATCAAGGTAGCGACTATTTTATAGAATAAATGTGCATGGTAGTATTATGAATTCATTACTGTATATTGTACAATCGGAGTAAACACACTGAACTGTTATTAGTCACTGCTAATAAACAGCACAGGCAAATTTACAAACACAGATCTGAATCCACATAGCGATCTGAATTTTCTTAAATAAGACTATCTAAAAATGCAGATAGGAAAAACTTTATCTGCATCAGCTACAATAACTAACATTGTTAGCAAAAATACATCACTGCATATACGTAAATGATTTATAGTTTAAGGTTCATATTCAGTTTCATAATGCTGACTTGTGTGCCAGCTCATTTCATAAAACTGAGAAACATGCGCTGCATCTAGATGCATTCTAAATATTGCGACAGCTAAGTAAATCAGCATTAATAACAAAATAAACGCACTTGACTGTTATTAGTCACTGCTAATGAACAGAACAGGCAACAAATTTACTCCTGAACCTGAATTCAGAAAGCTACCGTAGTTTTATATTTTTGCGAATATAAACTTGCAGGTAGAAAATATAATCTCATCTGCATCACTTGAATACGTAAATTATGTACTGTTTAAACCGCAAGTTCATCGTATAGTACAATGTTGATCTGCTTGCTTGTTCATGGAATCCACATTTTCTTGAAACTGTTTGTTACACATAAAACCACTCTACAGGAGACACATCAACAAAACGCACGACCGTGGCAATATCAGCAAATACACTGAACTGTTATTAGTCACTGCTAATGAACAGTTCATAAGGCAGTGCTCATAAGCTCATGCATCTTCATCATTTTGTACAACATCGATTTGTTTGCGATTTCAAATAATTTTTAAAAATGTTCGTAGAAACTGTTAAAACTGCTTTGTACTTGAGAGCCTGTATCTTGCCTAAGTGAAACGGCTTATTACAAAAGGGAAGAACGGAGTAATATCACCAAAGACACTGGACTGTTATTATAATACAAGGGTAAGACTCACCATGGGTACCCTGGGGACGTCACACTGGACTGTTATTAGTCACTGCTTATGAACAGTCAACTGCAACAGGTGATACAAGGATAAGCCTCACTATGGGTACCCTAGGGACGTCGTTTTCGTCACGCGTTTTTCATCAAATCGTCGGTTGTTACTGCAAACACTTCTCGGTACAGCTAGCATGAACCGAAAAACTATGCATCATTGAGTTTTGAACCATAATATCGGAAACAGCAAAGTTAACTTCTCTTGAGTTCAGTCGAGCACGTTTTCAGTGTAGAAAGCTTCATACGAAAATAAATCTAAGCACCTCTAAGTTAAGTTACAAACTAGGAGCCCATTTCTGTGTGAGGGTCCCGGGGGGGGACTCTCACATAAAAGTGATGGGGGGGCTCTTCGTTTCGCTTAGGGGTAGGAATTGCGAATTTTGAGTTTGATGTCCTAGACTAAGGGTTGATTTCCACTGACGAGTTTTTGGCTACGAACGTTAACGCACGTAAATTTTAATCCGGTGAATAAAATAAAGTGTTGAGATTAAACGTGAAGTTGAGCGAGGTTACACTTTTACGCTTACGTGTGACTTTTTAATACATTGCCTCTATTCCATTTGCGAACGTAAATTTTACGTATGTACGCACGTAAAAATTACGCGACAGTGGAAATCCACCCTAAGCCTCAAGGTTCTCCCTGATTTGTTTCTTCAACAAAATGAACACAGTAAACTCCCTTCGGCTGACAATTCGTTGATCTCATGCGCCATTACTGGAAATTCTACTCTGTTCTTATTGGATGGAAAAAAAATTGAACATTTAACATGCTGTGACCCAGGCCTGACATGAGTGATGGACTCTTGAGGTTGATGGACTCCTGGTTTCACCCATGATGGTTACGCATCGCATGCAGTGTGTACGCTAAGAAGTACAAAAATCTCTTGATCTAATCCAACGTAATTTTGGGTATCCCTGTGTTTTGGGTACCTCCGTAAACAAATCCCTCGTGATGTGATTTTCCATTATTTCAGGTCAGTGTTACGGGCATCCCCTAGTAACCTACCGGGATACTAAAATTCCTTGTAATTTCGGTTGTTGTTTCAAAGTGCTATCCTTCGCAGCGTACCCTGTGTAGCAAACGTTATCCGTGCAAACAACGTGCCCTCCCCCCCGGATCATTCCCTCCACTCAAGCTACTCACAGTATCGTGTACCTTGAACATGAATTCCGGCAAATAAAATGGCCTCGTGTGATTGTTTAAAGGTTGCCTTATGTGATTAGTTTGCACACCAAATGATCACTGCATGCACATGTAAAATGTTGCATGGAAAGTTTTAAAGGCTGGTGGTTTTTGTCTCTATGTGATCACAGGCAATCACAGTAGCCAGTTCCTTTTAAAACACGGCTTTCATTCTAACTTTGTCTTGAAGATCTTTTAGTGAGCTGGTGGTCGACCGTTGTGAAAAAAAACTACAATTCAATTCCACTATTTTTAAGGGCGTCGCAACGAACTGAAATAATCAAAACATTATAAAGAAGTCAAGTTGTAGAGCTGGTTTCAGTGGTTGTAAAATGACCAAGGTACGATCAGTGTTTTCACCCACATCACCAGGGACTTGAGCGCAGAGATTCAAAATATGGGGGGGGGGGGGGGGGGGGGATACTTAAATTAAAGAAACAACCAAAATGCGAGACACTTAGATTAGGGTGACACCAAAATACGGGGACATTACGGGGTATCCGAAATGCGAAGATACCTGAATTAGGGGGATACCCAAAATGCGAGGCACTGAGATTAGGGTTACACATTGGGGGGTAACCGAAATGAGAGGATACTTAAATAAGGGGCCGGGGGATACCCAAAATACGAGGATACTAAATTTAAAGGGATACGAAAGGGATATACTAAATACGGGAACACCTAAATGATTGCCGCGCAGGTGGTAGTGGTTCATTTAGTGTCCAGGTCTCTTCGGGCTGTTGGTGTGGTAAGCAGGGTTCCGTTTTTCACTCTTCAGCAAATGTGACTCCCTTTTCTTGTAGTTCTGCCTCTGTAAGTAGCCGAATTAGTGTCTGGTCAGCGTTCTGTTTCTACAAATAAAGAAGAAAAAAAGTAAAGAATTATAAATAACCGGTAAAGTTAGTTCGAGTGCTCGTGAAATTGTGGCCATGATTATTTTGCGACTACAATGATGTGTCTCTAATGATCGTCCCACCTGATAATGAACGGTACGCGTGAAAGGATCTAACCATGTAAACAGAGAAATTCGTCGTTAATCCAGGCCTAATAAAGAAGACCCACAGCAACGGATTAAAAATAACGTAGAGTGAACTCGTAAGTGACCGTGAAAATGATAACCAGGATTGTTTTGCAAAAACAATGGTGTGTCTCTAGTTCCCCACCAACCTCAGCGTGACTGAAAAAGCTATTACTTTAACGAAACGCACACGTGTAATCGTCCCTTCTTAAAAGGAAATCTATGTACACAGAGAAATTACTCGTTCTGTCCCGATCTTCTCGTACCCAGGGGAATGATTGAGAGGCTGCTACTGGTCAGATAAAGTAGAGAGGCTCTTTGTGCAAAGTAGCGAATGCGATGAAAGAATCGAAAGCTTCGCCAATCTGCCTTATTTCATTACCCTACTTAACTTTAAGTGTGAATGTATTTTGCACGGAAGTACAGTGGAACCTTGACATAACGAAACTCTACATAACGAAGTCCTCCGTATGACGAACGATTTTCTTTATTCCTGTAACAGCAAAATGGATGAAAAAGAACCTCGTTATAACGAAACCTGGTTATATCGAACAAATTTTGCCAGTCCCTTGGCCCTTCTTTTTGTCGAGGTTCCACTGTACTAACTGAGGACACAGTTTTTATGTCTCCTACTGGAGACGGGACCGACAGTTCTACGTCACTGGAGCAACGCAGAGCAAATGCAGTACCTTCACTGCTTAGTTGTTTTAAGTATAAGTACGGTAACGGTAATCTATCCGTTACCTCCCGACCTCCCGCTCTACAGTGAAGCGCTCTACTTATTTTCCATGGACTATTAAAAAACGCCAGTTAAGGCAAAACAAACGACAACATGCCAAATGTTGGCACGACTGACACGATTGTCGTCGTACCGCCTCCATCGCTGCCGTTAATAATTAACTAAGAAAGACCTCTACAAGACAAAATTCAGATTATTTGACACTGTATTAACATAAATAAAAAGATTTCTTTCTGTTTTTATCGCAGGGATAATTAGCATTTTTGACCGAAATATTCTTTCCAGGGGGTACCCAACCAAGTTGGAATACGGAAATTCCAGGGGGTGTGGGGGGGGGGGGGGGTATGACAAGCACCAGAGGGGGGTGACGTGGGGGGTCTAAAACAAAAGTGCCCTGCGTTGGGGAGATGGATATTTTTTGGAACTACACATTAGCTGCTCAAGATTTTTATGTCCCCACTTTGCCTTAAAAATTTTTTCAACGGTCTGCAGAAGGTGAGGTAAATGCTACCAAGCTAAATTTACAATCCTTCGAAAATACAAAAATAGATTGTTCATTTTGGGAAGTTATGAAATGTCTAATGGCTATTTAAATTTTGACATTTCGTAAAATGATACTTCGCTGAGCTAATCCCTCCGTATTCTATAACCAAGAAGAAACCACATTTATTTTTTTAAAAAAGAAATGCTAAAGAAATCAAACAAAAAAGTCAAAACTTTTCAAAGTGTAATCCACTTCCATCCTGGTCATCTATTAAAGCCAACACAGACACTTATCACTATAATTTTAGTGGACTGATATAGATGTGGTTAAATGTAATTTAAGCTAAGTTAAACGCGAAACAATGCTGGTCTGGGGTTTCCCTTGTCTCGGTCATGCGCAGTGGTGGGGGATCTGCAGGGGGTCGCGTGGTTTTACAGCTCGGGTTTTGAGGTCAACTCATTTGCACGTGCACTTTTGCCTTTTCGACGGTGCTTGGCAACTTTACTGTGTTTATTTCTTATTTGCCTTTTGACGATGGGTTCGCGGGGTACGACTAATAGCTTGCAAACCGCTCCGGTTTTGCTGCCTGTTCCATCTGGAGAAGAGGCTTCGGTTTCAAACGTGTCTTCGTCGGCTGGTCAAAACATCTCGCCTCCCTCGTCGCAAGTTTCTCAAGCGTCTCTTCCACCGGCCGGGCCGGCGAGCGCGGGAGTTTCGCCAGAAATGGTTGCGTTGATCACGCAGACCGTGCAAGCTGTTCTCGCAGCCGAGCGGGAATCTTCGAGAGCTGCCTCGACTACATCGCAGCCGGTTTTGTCCGCAGCGAGCGCCATTACTACAACACCGCCTTATTCGGGAGGCGTTCCCGCTGCTTTGCCGTCGCTCACCGATTCTGCATCAAGCCTGTTGGCCGCGGGGACAGGATTCGGCGGACATTCCGTACAAGGTAGGCCAAGCCAATCACTTGTTGTGCCATCCTTTGTGTCCACGTTTTCGCTTCCATCCATGTCATCTTTCGCTCCTAGCGCCTCGAACGTTTGCCCCTCGCAGAGCGGGGCGATTCGCGATGTCGCCGCCCGTTCTGTCGGTCCATCGGCGTCGTTGTTGGACCAGCCGTTCGTTGTTGGTCCCGGTTTCTCGCCCGTGCCGGCGAAGCTGGTCGCTCAAATCGTGGCGGGCAAGTACGTTGACCTGAGCGATTTACTGGCCGTGAACTTGCTGCAGAAGGAAACGGAGCCGCAAGTGCTGTTCGACGGGCGCCTTGTTCTCACGTCCCAACCGAAGCAACAGCGCCGGAAGATCGAGGACATCGCGTCCTGGATGGAAGCCTTTTCCATCTTTGCTATGATTTTGGTCACCCACTTCCCGCATCGATGGAAGGACTTATTGCAGTACCAGCTGCTCATCCTCCGCACATTCCGTCATTTCTCGGGCAAAGTGTGGCTCGCGTACGACCGAGCATTCCGTGAGCATGCCGCCGCCATTCGCTTGACGGATTGGTCGTCGATGAACGTGCAATTATTTAATTTCCATGCTGCTGGCTCGTCCGTCCGTGACTCCACACTGGCCCAATCTAATGAGTACCCTGAGCCACCAGGATCTTCGTCTTCTAATGTCGTTTGCATTTCGTGGAACAAGGGGCGCTGTACAGCACCCTTCGCGTCGTGTCGCTATGCTCACCGCTGCAATTTATGTTCTGGCTCTCATCGTGCGACGACGTGCCCCAATCGCTCCAGCCGGGACAGCCGTGAAGAACGCAAACGTCGCGGAAGTTCTCCAGGATCTTCCTCCGGTGCCAAAGCTCGCCGTACGTGAGGGATTCGTTAGTTGCCGGGTGTCGCAGCCATTCGTGCGCATAGTCTGCAGTTGTCCTGACGGTTTAGCCGTGCCGCTTCGTGTTGTTGCTTCGCTCATTCCCGCGTGAACATTCATGCTTTTGTTGTTTATCGTTTTTGTTAGTGTGGCACTTCGCCTTAGTTGATTAGTTATCGTAAAGTGGTCTCGTTTAGGGCTATTTTGTTATTTTTGACCGTTCGTGTGCGGCTATATTGTCCCTACGCCCCGTTTAGCAGGGGTCAGGGTATCAAGCCTTTTCGCTCACCTGCCTCGTTGCTAGGTTCTCGTGTTTGCATTTGTACCAGTCTCGGATGTTAGATAATAAAATGCTATGGTTGGGTTTTCATCATTTTGCAAGTGTTTCTTTTCTTTGCAATTTTATCATCAGGGGGTCCCATTTTCCATCCAGTGTCGGTGGTTTCTCCCCTGAATGTGGCACAATTCACGTTGGACCTAGCTGGGCACCCAGATCAGCAAGCAGTCGCCTTTGTTTTGCAAGGTCTCACACATGGGTTTCGCCTGGGATTCCAATCTACTCGTACACTCAAATCTGCCAAACGGAACAAACCCTCGGCATTCCAGAACCCGAAAGTTATTGACGATTATTTGGCCCACGAGGTTTCCAGATGCCGGGTGGCTGGCCCCTTTCCCTCGATTCCCCTTCGGAATTTACAAATAAGCAGTTTCGGGGTAATCCCCAAAAAAGGCCAACCTGGCAAATGGCGGCTTATTGTTGACTTGTCCTCCCCGGGTGGGTACAGCGTAAATGACGGTATTAGCGCTGACGCATTCTCTATGCATTACATCAAACTCGACCAGATTATCCGCATGGTGGCCAAGCACGGTCGTGGGGCCATGATGGCAAAGTTCGATGTCGAGGCCGCTTATCGCAACGTTGCAGTGCATCCCGAGGATCGGTACCTGTTAGGGATGCAATGGCGGGGCCAATTCTTTGTTGACTTAGCTCTTCCCTTTGGGCTGCGCTCGGCTCCCTATATTTTTAACTCGATAGCAGACATGGTGGAATGGATCATTATTAATAGGTACAATGTGGCCGACCTTATGCACTATCTCGATGATTTCCTCACTGCAGGCCCGGCGTGTTCGAACCAATGCACTAATAATTTGCAAACATCCCTGGCAGTTTGTCGGTCGCTTGGCCTTCCCCTCCACCCTGGCAAGTGCGTTGGCCCGCTCACTTGTTTGACCGTGTTGGGAATTGAACTAGACTCAGTGCAGCAATCGGCTCGTCTTCCAGAAGACAAGTTAGCCGCCCTTCAGGAGCTGATTCAGTCGTGGCGGAACAGGCGGTGGTGTACCAGACGTCAACTCGAGTCGCTGATCGGCCACCTTCACCACGCCGCCAAAGTTGTGTGGCCTGGTCGTACCTTTCTACGCCGCATGATCGACCTCCTCTGTTGCTTTCGCTCGCGCGAGCATCCTATTCGTTTGAACGTGGAATTCCACAAGGATATCCAGTGGTGGTCTGATTTTCTCACGTCGTGGCATGGGGTGAGCTTTTGGCTTTTCCCGGGTCTGTCTGCTTCCACAGATGTGGAGGTCACGTCAGATGCTGCTGGCTCCTTGGGATTTGGCGCTTACTTCAAAAATGAGTGGTTCAGCGGAGCGTGGGCCCCCTCTCAGTACGATCAATCAATCGCGTACAAAGAACTATTCCCTGTGGTGGTTGCTTCTCACGTCTGGGGTCCGCAATGGCACCGATGCCATGTCTTGTTCCGCTCGGACAACGAGGCAGTGGTGCACATTCTCACGTCCAGGACTTCAAAGGTCCCATGCATTATGCAGTTGCTGCGCCACTTACTTTCCGCTGCGGCTCGCCATAATTTTACCTTTACAGCTATACATCTGCCTGGCATTCATAACTCGATTGCTGATGCTCTTTCCCGCTTTCGTTGGCAGGAGTTCCGGCGTCTGGCGCCCGAGGCCTTACCACTCCCAGCTCCAATTCCTCATCAGCTATGGGATCTTTTGATATCTCCACCTTAGAGGCGCGGTGCCACACTCTTCTGGTGCATGGGCTGGCATCCTCTACACGCAACTCGTACGCTTCAGGTCAGAAAAAGTTTTATGACTTTTGTACTCAGCTTGGTAAGATTCATCCATCCGGTTCCCCTTGCCCGGCTGACGAATGGACGCTATGCCTGTTCGCAACATTCTTGGCCAATACTGTGCAATACTCCACCATCAAGGTGTATCTTTCTGCCGTGCGCTCCCTGCACGTCGACCAGGGCTTTTCGGATCCTCTTGTCAACTGTTTAAGGTTGCAGCGGGTGCTTCGAGGAATTAAGCGAACTCAGGGCGATTCTTCTTCTCAACGGCTTCCAATCACAGATGAGATCATGGCTGTTATCTTCAAAGCATTGGACGTCACGATGGCGGATCATTGCATGTTTTGGGCAGCCTGTTGCCTGGCGTACTTTGGCTTTCTTCGCTCTGCGGAATTCACCGTCCCCAATTTGGCCAGTTACTCTCCTTCCATCCATCTGGGTGTGGCCGATATCGCTGTGGACGCTAGTTCATTGCCCTCGTGCCTTCGCATTAGGATAAAGGCATCCAAAACTGACCCCTTCCGAAAGGGGTGTTTCGTGCACATAGGCCGTGGCTCGTTTCCGCTGTGCGCAGTCCAATCGCTGTTGGCGTATTTGACTTTAAGGGGCGACAGACCAGGCCCCTTATTTTTGTTTCAGGACGGTCGCCCGTTGTCTCGATCTCTGTTGACAGCTTGGTTACGTCGCATCTTGCCTTCGGCTAACATCCAAGGCAACTTCTCGAGCCACAGTTTTCGTATTGGGGCAGCTACTGTCGCAGCTCGTAATGGCATCCCAGATCATCAAATTCAGGCTTTGGGGCGGTGGACCAGCACCGCCTATTTGTCTTACATTCGTACTCCTGCGGAGACGTTATCGCAACTCTCTAAACAATTGACTGCCGGTGTTTCAGGTTGCTCATCATAGACCCCGTCAGATTTTACTTTCACTCAGTCTTCTGGGGACAAACTAGGGCACCGTTGTATCTTTACCTATGCTGGTTTGTGCTTAGCACAGTTGTCTCCGATGTTACTTGAATCCTCTGCGCTGTTTTCGTTATGCTGTGGCCAGTTAGCACTGGGGGGCAAGTAGGGGCTTTGCACTCGTAATGGGATTCTGGTCAGGGAGTTCAGCCCTGTCAGTGGGACGGAAGACAGCCTGTTGTTGCGGGTTGCAGGTTTGCGCGTCATCACTGGGTATGTATGCTCCTTTTGTGTTTTCTTGTCAGCGGCAGGCTTTGGGGTTGGTGCTTGGAGAGTTTTTGGGGGGTCTCGGTCCCTCTCCCACCCTGCTCGCGGGCCCGTCGCTCCCCAAGCACTCCGCTTGGAGCGCGAGGTCTGGTGGTTGCCGCTCACAGGGTTGTCATGGTTACCCTACGCGCTCGGCTCCGGTGCTCGAGGCCCCACCATCTTTCCAGGCACCTTCCCCAAGCTCATCTATTGTTGATGAGTTTAAATGTGGTTAAATGTAATTTAAGCTAAGTTAAACGCGAAACAATGCTGGTCTGGGGTTTCCCTTGTCTCGGTCATGCGCAGTGGTGGGGGATCTGCAGGGGGTCGCGTGGTTTTACAGCTCGGGTTTTGAGGTCAACTCATTTGCACGTGCACTTTTGCCTTTTCGACGGTGCTTGGCAACTTTACTCCCCGCCCTTCCCTCCCCCTTTTTCCGGTAAGTATGTGGTAAGTATCATGGTTCCACTGTCTTTTGTCAGTGTGACGGTGCCTGGTGGTTGCCGCTCACAGGGTTGTCATGGTTACCCTACGCGCTCGGCTCCGGTGCTCGAGGCCCCACCATCTTTCCAGGCACCTTCCCCAAGCTCATCTATTGTTGATGAGTTTAATGGTCTTTTAACAGAACTTGAGTTTGATCTTAAAATCCATATTTGTCCACTGACGTAGTAATATTATTAATGCAGTATGACTGCATATCTATTCCTCCCTGCGGGACATGTGAAGACAGACAAAATACATTGGCAATTGTTGTCACGACTGGACCACTATTCGACAAGTTTTCTTTTACAAAAATCAGTGTGTCTTTTTGGTATGGATAAGAATGGCGACAAAGCTCCTTTGAAAAACGCTTCCTTTTCGTCTACCAGGAAGTTCCTGGGTATTACGAGCATTAATAATGCAAATAACAAAAGAGAAACTTACATGATAATCTGTGAACAAGCCGCCGCTAGGCCTTTCATTTGCTAAAGTGCACAGCTCAGTCGCTTCTTTCTTTGTCAGTTGAATCATACTGAGATCGAGATACAAACGCTGATTACTTCTGAGATACTTGATTAGTTCAGTCACTCCGCGGCCCAACGGATTTTTGTCAAGGTAAAGGAAGCGCAGTTCTGGTAGGCACACAAATACACGGACTAAAGCTGTGACTTCCTCTTCACCCATCTGTGTATCCTTCAGCGACAGCTTTTTCAGATGAGGTACATTGTGCAGGTGTTTGGCAAGCTCTCTTATACCGTGACCGAGTGGGTTACATGATAAGTCCACCTGGAGTAAATTACCAACATACTTTAAAGCAGTGGCAAGTAACTGACACTCTTGATTCCCCATACCAACAGCACTTAAAGCGAGCCTAGATAGTCGACGCACATGGTGAAGATTATTCAGTAAAATGACAAGGTCACTTGTTGGGCCCTCAATATAAATCTCTCTCAAATATGACAGAGAGTGTGTCACAGTCTGGTCAGATGTTTTCTCAGTTAACTGCAAAGAGTTGCAAACATCATGATTCTGTAACTTGTGATAAGGCTCTTGAAGAGAGGACTCTGGTGCTGATATTAAGGATGTAAACAGTCCCATGGGCAGATATTGAAAGCAAGTTAAATAGCACACAAATTGAAGTCCGACTTTCTTAATGAAAAAGTTGCCAGGCTGTTGATTGTGGTACCTATCGACGAATTTTACGTCACCATAACGTGTCACAAAAACAGTGTCCAAAGCGTAAGAGACAGAAAACAGGTGTTTATTCATAACTTCCTCATCGAATAGTTCAGCATGGTCTGATGTAAAAAATACATAATCTAGTTTATGGAAATTTGCTGAACTCAGCCAATCATCGCTGGAAACTTTAGGCAGTTGTTCGGCGTCTATCAATAAAAGACCATTAACGCATTGCAGAAATGAAGGAAAGACATTTTTCCTATCTGAAGCAGGGCAAGAAAAAAAAAGATCGGAACTAATACGAACAAACTTTCCTTGTTTTTCAGTGAGCTCGTCAATAGAGTGGTTTTCACAAAAGTTGTACTCAGTCAGAGCTTCTTTTTTTCCTATCACCTTCAGATGGCTAAAAACAGCAACGGTAGCTTCTGATGACAACTCAGACACAAATGCGAAAACATCAGATAGCTTCATGAAACGTTCAAATGAGTCGACTTTAGACAGAGAGTGGAAAGGTTCCTTGGCATTTTGTAAATCACGAACTAAAAACCAGGCGGCAAGGAACTCTTGCACCGATTTATGGAGAAAGAACGCCCGTTTCTCACGATGAGGAGAGTCTGAAAGGTTGGAAGTCTGAAGAAAGCCAAAATCGATAAACTTCTTGAGGAATAACCGAATGCCCTCAGGCATGTTGTCAAGCTTGAAATAAAGACAGTCATTTAAAAGTGCCTGCCAGGCAAGTTCCCCTAACTTTACGAGGTCTTCTCTGTATTCATCCATGCTTCTAGGTGTCTCATCTGATCTTTTGGCGGTAACGTGATCAAGCAGCGTCTGGCAAAATTTGTAATACAGGTCTGAGCGGGATGTTAATGATTCCTGATAATTCTTCCAGGTTAGAACCAACATTAACAGTAGGAGTGGTATTTCCGCCAAGCCCCACAGGTCGCGTTCATACAGAAATTCTTCAAAGTTGATTACTTCTGTTTCCTTGCGAAGAAACTTGAGAGCAAATGTTTCAACTTGCCCATAATCAAACCCACAAACTTCAAACTGAGCATGACTTCCTGGTCTTAACTCATCTTTTTTCAGAGGTCGGGTAGTCACAAGGAGAGTGCAATCTCTCAATAGACTGCCTCTCCAAATATGATGGACTTGCGATGATGTTTCGGCGCTACATTCGTCATAACCGTCTAAAATAAGTAGGACTTTCTGTTGGTTATCAAGAATGTAATCATACAATTTCCTAAACACCTTAGGGTCACCTGCGGACAACAGCTCCGCCTTTTGTAGAATGGCACAGAAGTCCTGCGTGTTGCAAACATCTCGGAGCTTGATTAAAAGTACAACAGCAAACTTCTTTAGGGTTTCTTTATTACCTCGTGACCAGTCAACGGCGAGTTTCTTTGTCAATGTCGACTTTCCTATTCCTGGCCTCCCATACACTAAAATTCTGTTAGGAATTAGATGATGACCATGGCTTGCGAATAGCTCACTGTAATCTTGAAGCCTTTCTTTCGTTGTTCCAGCAAGTTTTCTGTCATCTCTTAGCAGTGTTAACTGTACATACACCTCATCAATGTCCATGGTATTATCTCGATCCCAAGGGGTAATCATTAACTGGCTCGCGGTACTGTTGTAAAATGAGCAAAGCTGATTTTGACTCCACTCCAAAAAAGCAGTTACAGCATCTGTTTATAAAAAAAGTAAATCTCTTAAGACTTAAATCCTCTCTAACGCATTGAGCAGTAGGAAGTTAATTGTACACGTTTTGTAACACTGGAGCAAGACCGGTGCGGATTTTGGATGCATTAAGCTTAGGATTACCAAGTTTCACATGAGCGGTTTCTAAACGGTTGCGAGGACCGATTGGTTGAACAATTTTTGGGATACAGATTTCAAAAGTTTTATACTGCAATTATTTCACATTCACCCTGTTTACAAACGTTTGTCTGTTTGTTTCGGCGAAAGTTTTTCTTTGCCTTTTTTTTCGACCATTCGACAGCGCGTGAGAGAGAGCGCGAAGCTGAAGCGCGAGAACAAAAAGGAAACGAAAAGAAGCCTATTTTTTCTTTTTCCGACCCGTACCCATGGGTTTCGTTTCAGGCCGGACGCCGGACTCGGACGTCCGGTAATTATCACACGAAATAATTTTTTTAACTGTAAAAATCTTTATTTTCTTATCTTTTACCGATTAACCACTTCCGGTCCAGGGAAAGAAGGAAATTGCATTTAGAGAGTCCAATTTTAAAAGTTTCCTGGGGCCGAACATGTCTTCGGATCCCCCTTAAAGATCGTACCTCCGGCACTCAACCTTCGCGCCTGCGGTACGAACGGTGCAAGTCCGCCAGCTGAACCTCTGCATCCAAAACTTCCAAATGCTACCGAAAAGTCTGCCTTCCCCCTTGCACTTGCGGGCAATAAATCCCCTACGGTTTTTATTTCCATACGCGCGCTGGACGATCTCTTAAGGTAATTCCCTGGTTGTTAAAATTGTCCGTTTCTTTTCCTTTTTTCAAGATCGGGTTATTTTAGGTCACTTCACTTCTGGAGAAATATAGCCCAGACAAACAAACTGGCTTAAGTTTTTAGTGAGATTCACAGTTTTTGCAATATTTCCGCGCAAGTAGGAAAAAATAAATAAATAAAAAAGGATAACAGGTACACAGGCGGAAAACAAGCACGGTCATCCCATCTTTTTATTGCAGTTTTTGAATGCCCAATATGTGACTGACATTTGTGCCAAGTTTGAAAAAAACTGGATAGTACATCATTTTCAAGGGAATTACTTTAAGAGAAAATAAAGAGTCTGTGAACAGGCTATTCTACATTGCATGTGCTGGCCTCCCCTTCCAAATTAGTATGAAAAAATCAGTCATAAATGATATTTTTGACACGTTCATTGACGTTACATCTGACTGTAAAAGCTACATTGTTGTTGTTGTTGTTGTTGTTGTTTTGCTACGTAAATCTGTTGTTCAGAATCTATAAGGGTGCTTGGAGAGGACCTTAGGCCCGGTTCAGACGCCAAACTTTTCATGAGCCGAACATAACTCGAATTAAGGCCGACCCAAATTATTTAGAGCGGCTGAACTGATTCAGGCGCCGATCTCAATTGCAGCTAAACGAAGTTTAAAAGGCGAAAAATGCTAATTTCGGTCAAACTGCTTACAAAATACCGTATTTCTTTGAAATAATAGCCGCCCCTCGATTAATCGCTTCCCTCGAATAATCGCCCCCACCCCTTTGATGAAAATATTTAAAATAATCGCCTCTCTCGAATAATCGCCCCCCCCCCACCCCACGCCTCTGACCATCTTCTCTTTCTTTTATCCCCCCCACGTCAAGTTGAAGTGGAATCTGATCCAGAAAAACTGATCAGTGATGATTCAAGCTCTGAAAATTAATCAAGGAACCAAATTTGGAACATTTTAAAAGCCCATGTTCTGTTTATTTGATGTGATAATTTGTTTATTTAATGGGATAATAACACAAAATATTTAGGGCACAACTTCCAGTGAGGAATATTTGAAATAATCCCTTCCCCCCTTTGGTGTGAAAAAATAAATAATAGCCCCCGGTTATTATTCGAGGAAATACGGTACGTTATAATAATTTATGCATTAGGTTCGTCACATGAAAAGTTCGGCGTCTGAATCAAACCCGTTCCAAAGTCGCTCCAAAGGCGAAATTTCCGGATGTGCTAAGAGAAAAGAACGGCTGAGCTGTTCCAAATTGAAATAGGCGTTCCTAATTGATTCAGACGCCGAACTTTTCATGTACTTAATGCTCAATTCTGTGTATTAGGTTCGGCTAATGAAAAGTTCGGCGTCTGGACCGGGTCTTATTCGTTTTACAAAAAAGCTATGGGAAAGATTAGCTCATTAAACAAGTCAACTTAACAGAGGCAAGGCCCTGTCCACTCGAATTCGGATATTCATGAAACCGTATATTTTGGGGGGCCTTTTGTCAACGCTAAACCAGTGAATCCGCTCATTCATCCGCGTCCTATTCGTGTAAAAAAAATCGGAGGGTATAATTTGCAGGTTGCAGGTCGCAGGTCACAGGTTGCAGGTCAGAATTTGAAGCACACGCGAACGGTCAACGCTAAAATGATTTTGAGAAAAAAACTGTCTTTACAGCGTCACGCAGACCGCACACCGCCAAAATTCACACCCTGTTTAAGGCTTCGGGTCCAATAAGAAACCCTGTTCAAGACACTAAATTGCGAATTTGTATACCCTGTTTAAGACTCAAGACCTTGAAAACCATACCCTGCTCAGCGGCACATACCCATATAGGCCAAATAAGGGAGTACCTACCCCCCCCCCCCTTCGGGAATGTATGCTGCTCGTTGGAATCTAAGCCGCGGTCGAGCACATGCAGAGTGTAGTAGAGTAGCCTAATTCCCTTCCCCTTCCCTTTCAAATGCCTGCCACGTAGGCTAGTAGTGGAAAATTTCGACAGCCGTTAAGTGGTAAACAACAAAACGAAAATATTGATGTTATTGCCGATCTTGTGATGTATTACATCCGACCAGCCCTCAATGTGTGCGTTGCTCTCTCTAGGTACGTTCTTTTTTATTTTATTCCATAGAATGTGTACTGTTTTGGAAGTATTATAAGCGTGACACTTCCGGCGCGACCTTGTGTCACATATCAAATTCTAACGCAGGCAAGTGGAAATTTCCACATCCGGTTTTTTTACCATTTGCTGTTAGTTTTAAAAGTGTGAAGCTGAGAAATTTTGATCTATAGGGCTCCGGCTGCAAAATCTAACTCCCAAAAAACAATTTCCTGGGACTATAGATATTTCCGGTTTGCGAGATGCTGTAAAGACAGTTTTTTTTTTAACAAAATCAGTTTAGCGTTGACCGTTCGCGCGTACTTCAAATTCTCACCTGCAACCTGCAACTTGCAAATTACACCCTCCGTAAAAAAATGCGGTTTCAAACATGGGGTTTCTACCACAGCGGACCGCTGAGGGATCAGTTTCTTCCTCTCACAATACCAACCATGACAACAAAGTTTTAGATCGAAACCCACCAACCATGAGCGAGGTTTGTGATACACCAATCACTAACAACCACAGTGGTACAAATAGTCCAACTCAGTAAATCGACACTATCGCCTGATGAAGACCTGCAGTGTGCGGTCGAAACGTTGCGATCAACATCAAATTGACAATCGTGAGACAAACGATAAAACTAAACCCTTTATAGCGGAGCTCCGGCGCGCAAAGCGCGCCAGCGGAGCACCATGGGTAATAAAATTTGGTAAACCATCCATCCGAGAAAATTTGGTTATGACGTAGCGTACGCCCGTACACTCTTTGCGGGGGAGCGAAGGGAATCAGGTGTCAGCTCGTCTGGGGGAGGAGCATGTTATAAATCGCGCGATGCATTTGTGCAACCCACCTGTTTCTTGGCGGGAAATCGCGCAAGAAATGACGTTGCTGTCGTCGCGTTCAAAAACATGTTTACTTCAACGGAACTACTTCATTGCACAAGGATTTTGTGTCCGGAGAGCTCAGTTTCTAGTAAACTGTTTCGAAGAAATTGTTATGGCAACAAACAATAGCGGATTGGATTCAAACTATCTGCTTGTAAGTGAAAAGCGACGGGAAAGAGAAGAAGAGAAAGGCATAGAGTAAGAATTAACAGGCACGCTAGCGAAGAGGATTCAAGTGGAAAATTTATGCAGCATCTGCGACTTCTTCACTGATAGCTGAAGCTGACAGAGTTTTGAGTCATCTTTTGATGTTTTTACCTGTCTTTTTGCACTGGATCTACAAAGTGAAATACAGCAGCTATCAACATTCTTTTGTTATTCTTGGCTGGCTTGTTTACTGGGTTGTGGTTGAGAAATGCGCCGCACGACAAAAAGAAATCGGGAATCATCGTTTTCAAAAATAAGCTACTCTTAGTAAGCTTACTTCGCCTTGCTGGACCATGCGAAAAATCTTAAGCGATTCTGGCCTTACTTGCTGGGTTTCCGTGCTGCATCTCGACCAGTAAGCTTGAGTAATTTTATTGCATTTTATGTGTTTTCTTTTTTCATGTTTATGCCGTAATTTTACGCACATTTGTAAGGTTTGAATCAATTTATCTGACCTAGTAAAGAACTTAAAAAGTCTTAAGACATTTTCTGACCGCGACTAGAAGAAAAAGTTCTGAAAAATAGTTTAGTTATCCTATTGTTTGTAAAAAGAAAACTTTGAGCGATATTCTTGCCTGGAGTTCATCTTGCAAAATAGCAAACACGGCGAAGGCGGCTTAAAACTTAAGGCTTAATTTAAATCTATTCGTGACTCAGCTTTAACCTCAAAACACGTCTTCGGGAATAAAAATTGTTGACCTTTAAATGTTTCTTCGTATTATATTTCTTGTCTTGATTGTTTGTCAAGATCTCGTTCTTAAATGATCGCTTTGCCAGTTGTTGTTTTCAGTCGTCCGTGAACGCGTTGGTCACGCTCTACGTCCAATTTTTATGCTCTGATTGGCAAAATTTGACAGGTGAGTTTATGCGGAAAATTTAGGCAGCATCTTGAAACTTGTTTACTGTGACAGCTGAAGCTGACAGAGTTTTGTGTCAACTTGAGATGTTTTTAACTGTCTTTTTCTACTGGATGTACGAAATGAAATTCAGCTACTATCAAGAGTCTTCTGTTATTCATGGCTAGTTTGTCTATTGGGTTTTTGGTTGAGAAATACGTCGCCTGTCAAAGTCGGAAATCCGATTTCGGATAGCATCGACTCGTTTTCGTTTTTCACCTTGCTTGATTGAAAGGTCTGAAGCGATGTAGCTTCCAGGAGCTGCCTGAGTAATTATTGTATTTGTGTTTGTTTTTTTCATATATCTAATTTCATGAAGCCGAGCGCAGTTTATGAGGCTATAGTTTATGCATGTTTGAATTAAGATTTGAGATAATGATCTGACCTATAGTATGAGGTTTGATTTAAGCTTGCAGAACTTTAAAAAGTCTTTAGTCGATATTTTCTCACCGCAAATAGAAAGAAAAAAACGTTGCGTTTTTATTTTGGCTGTAGAAAGAAAGCTTTGCGCAATTTTCTCGCCTCGAGTTCATATTTGAAAACAGCAAACACCGGGAAGCCGGCTTTAAAACATAAACTTTGGCTTTAAGCATAAAGACTCAGGATTCTTAGAGACACTTTAATACTTAATTGTCTTTGTGAATGAAAATTGTTGTCTCTGTAAATGTTTCACCGAATTATATTTCTTTTATTGATTGTTAGTAGTCTGCCTTGCAATTTGCCGTTAATGTTTTCAGTTGCAGGAGTACTCAAAACGTAGCGCGTATTAAACGCTTGTTAAGTTTACACATCGTTATAAAACCATTAAATAATAATTTAAAAAAACACAATAAATTCTTTATTATGTTGAAGTGTAACTCTCTTAATGTTCATTCAAACACTCCACAGCTTGCAACTGGCCAGCCGTTATATAGGCGATTTTGGAACTTTTTTTAGCGGTTTCGCTAAAAGCCCACGCGTGCTTCGATCGTCCTGAATATTGAATGATCGCAATTTATATTTCAAAACTGTGAAATACTGCATTCTGTCTGAGGTCTGTATAATAAAAACAGCGCCTCGTAGTATTGTTTCACCTCCGACGGTCAGATGTGATGTACAAAAAGTATAAAAGGTTGGTTTACACGACCCCAGATTTGTTAGCAAGATTTTGTAAAGCAAACTTGTCAAACGGAAAAAATTCTGCCGGATTTGCTTTCCAAGTACATGTATTTGTTTTCCAGGCCTAATCTACTGTGATCAAGAGCCTTTATGGACGTTAAATGTGATCGAAGATGATTGCTATTTTTTGGGTGTGCATATAAAGGCCGTCAACTCGATGTAAGGTTTGGTGCACTCTTGGACTGTTAGCAAATTATCAAAGTTCTCTCAAATCACTTAGCTTTAATCCCTCAAAACAAAAGTCACATGAATGTGCTCTAAAGTGAACTGATTTGCGGAATACAAGTTTATTGTTTGATTGAAATTATAAATTTATTAATGGGAGCTTCGCTTTTAGCCCTGGCTAAATCTATATATTACACATTATCCACGACGATTAATATCTTTCATGACATATCCGGATTCGTGTGGACTGAGGCTATAAATTTGTACCTGAGGGACTTGGTAACTGTTCCTTTGATCTGCCGGCAGAGGTCTGCTCTGATAAATCTGCAACAAAGAGAAATCTCTCACTTACATTTAAGAAAAAAGTCATGTACTTAAAAACAGAAACAGTGGAAACCGGATTAATACGGACACGAAAAGGACATGCCATAGTGCACATATTATCCGAGTGTCCGTCTTAAGCGGGTAGTTAGGAAAAAAAACGTCAAAACACATGTTTATCGATATAAAGACTAAAGCAGACGTTTTAAAGACAACGTTGTCTAATTTCTTAACTGTAACATTAAGAAGTTCATCCTACAGAAAACTCACGAAAATTTATCATAGTCTCTCTTTATAATTACCATGAAAATTACCTTGCTCTTGAAACACGGCAATGGAATGATTTGAATACACAACTTTACTTTTTGTACTGACGGGGTTTAGTTTGCTACTCGGCCAGGTGGACTGAGTATTAGACAGAACCTTTGAAAGGCCATACGCTTTTTCTGTTAGGTCTTCATTGCTAAGATATACAGTCATAGGCAGCGCGCAGACAACCAGTGTCAGTAAAGCGAGGTTGACGATAATGTATTAGAGTTTGTGACTCAGGACACAGAAAAGTGTCTGTTGTCTGTATTAACCGGTGTTTGTGACACATACCCCATACTGTCATGTAGTGTTAAGTTCACCATGGCAACAAGGAAGTAACCCACGCTAGATTCCATAAAACAACATGCCTAAATGGGACATAACTTAAAGAGAAATGTTACTGACCTTGATAATGTGGCCATGAATGAAAAACACAGGGCTCACTCAAAATGTGTGCAACAAGTGATGCTGCCATCACACTGGCACAGGAAGACCAACTCTCTGAAGCCAACTGAGACCCATCTGCATAATCAGCTATTCCTTTCACAATTAACCACTCAATTTGACAGTCAAATGCTGCTGTAAACACTCCTGTAAAAATAAAATAATAGCACATACTGTTAATAAACAGTTGAACATGTATTTCAGACATAATGTAGGTCAAACAAGATCCCCATAGTGGGGGTTCATTGGGCTGCCGACTGCGCGTTTTTTAGCCGGGGCTTTATAGTAACTTCTACCACTATGAATACAAATAGGCAAGTTAGCCTTTTGAAGTATGAAACACTCGGCATTATTTGTAACTTGGACATTTCCACAATGCACCCACCTCCCCCTAATCACTCTGTCCCCAAAATCTATAGCATGACAGCTTATTGTCATTCTATGCATATAAAACGTGACAGGGTCAGTTTAATTGTGATGCAGTGGTTTATTATTAATTTAGGAAGTATAGATTATAATTAAAAAAAATTGCACTTTTCACCAGCTTCAGTGCATAGCTACTCCTAACCTAGAGACACATGTAGCCTTTTGGAGCAAGAAATGATTGGGATTGGACATTAACTCACCCCCATTCCTCTTTTTCCAAAAATATAGCATGACAGTACTAACCTGACTAATCTGATCTAACTGGAAATTCCAAAAATTATTGTCTTTTAAATACCTCTTTTAACAGCCTGGCTTAATTAATAATTAATAATAATAATAATAATAATATTATTATTATTATATTACGTTTCCCAAAAATTGCAAAGCAAATTAAGTTTCAGTTTTATTTCTGTCGGATGTTGCATTTAACCCAATTTACAAATAGCAAACTCCTTTTTTAATTGTAAGGAAAGACTTTTCACATGCAAGAGAGAATTGCTTGACAAGTTAAAGCTTTTCCCGTGGGGACCCTGAGGTGGCACTGTTTCTGCAGCTCTCGCACAGGCTAACTATATCATTGAATACTGTATTTAGATAATCATTCGGTGTAGATATAGGGCCAATAACTTTCTGCAATAATTCTGTGTTCGTTCAAATCGACTTCCAAATCTGTTTGCCAGATAACCTAAAATGACCTGTCCTCTTGCTGCAAAAATTGGACCCAGTGAAGGAGGAATAGGATATGCAAAGCCTTCTGGGAGTTCCGTCCACCATTTTTTCTTTGTGCTGCAGAGTCAAGGTTGCCTCCATTTTTTGATTGGGCATTGCCCTCACAGGCAGCCCAAAAATAAAAGTTGAACCACGGATAAAATTGAACCAATGACAACATACATATATACATATATACATGTATATATAGGGCCAATAACTGCACTCAATAATTGACTTTTGTGTTCATTCCAAATCAACTTCCAAATCTGTTCGCTGGATGACCCAATTTGATTTAATTATTCTTTTTTTTCTTATTAATTCTATTATAATTTTATTGTAAAGCACTAATGAACTTTATGGAATTAGTACTACATTGTATGTAGGTATACTTATTATTATTATTATTATTATTATTATTATTATTATTATTATTATTATTATTATTATTATTATTATTATTATTATATAAGATATACCAGTGTAATTGCGATTGATTTTCTCTCTCAACATCCAAGTCCAAACCATGGACTTTGGGAGGCAAAGAGGGTTCCTACTTGATGGAGAGGACCCGCCTGAGAAGGTGGGCTGTAGAACTGGAGTTCATGTATGTTGATGTTGCCAGGGATTTTGCTATTATTATTATTATTATTATTACTATAATTATTAAATGAACCATCCCCTCCCCACATCTTTTTTTTGACATAGAAAGAATGTTGCTTCTCATTTCTTGATTGAGTATTACAATCCCAGACACTCAGCCCAAACTAGCTTCCAATGAGGAAACAATGTGAGCACATTTTACTCTGGTCATTTCCATTTCTTTCAGGTTTGTTAGTATACAACAAAAACAAAACAAACTCACAAAAAGGTACATACTAATAAAGACTGACAGTTTAAATAAGTAGTCAACTCACCTTCTCCTTCATTTTCTATTGCCATTGCCTGAGGATTGGTTTCAGCAAGTTGATCACGCCGCCACTCAGTTCTGACTTTTTCCGGTCCACTCAGAACCTCAGCATCAGTATAAACTTGAACTTGCTGAGCTTCAGGGTTCTTCAATGGTGCTTGCCAGCCATCAGCACAACTCTCAATGACATCCAGGAAACGTTTGCTCACATAACTTCTCATGCCAGTTGACTGCTCTTGATTGCTCGTCACTACTTGCGAGTCATATGTTGTTAATTTGGCAGACACAATGACACCTCCTAACTTGTATTTTGCAGGGTTGAGGCCACTACATGTTCCTACTGAAATGACTGCTTTGGGTCTTAGCACAGAGGCTGCATTCTTTACAGATACAAGAGAACCACCAGGACCAATACCATTTCTGTAACATCTTAGTAAAGCAACTTTTAACTCCTCTTGACTTTCACCCACATCAGAAAAGTAAACATAGCCAAGACCATCAAACCAACATCTATAGGGTTTTTTTAGCTCACTATAACAAGCTAAGAACTCACAGTTTGTAACTGTAAGTAACAGAATGTCAACAGGCAGATTAGCATCTTTTGATGGTTTGGTAATTGCCTTAATATCAGCGGAGGATGGAAGAACTTTATTAAGCTCAGGAGGGTCCCCTTGAGGGCTGCTTGTATCATCTTTAGATGGGAGTCCAGTTGTAACCTGGGGTGTGATGTCATCACTGCCATCATGTGAAGATTCTGACATTTCGGATTCTAACCATTGCATAAAAAACATAACATTACCTAAAAACTACAGTGTATTACACAGATACATTATGGTGAATAAAGTCAATTAATAGTCTAATTTTATTAAGGTACAAATCATTTGGTGGAGGAATTTTAAAATTAACTGCACTTGTGAATATCAGACGTAGCCTATGGAAGAGAGCAAGCAGAAGTTCTAGGGCTTCGTACACTGATCGCCACGGTCATTGACAATGTCTCCAGCCATGGGTGTCTCAACACGAGAATTGTTTGTGCATTAACACACTCATAGCTAAAGACCAAGTCTATTAAGCCGTTGTGAACTAACATAATATTATTTTATGAGGGTGAGCAAAATATAGTGATTTGACAGTACAAGGTGGTGAGCAGATCAATAATTATTCAGCATGTGCAAATAATTAATAGACATTGAAAAATCATGATATTTCATGGAGCCGAGTTTAATAATCATTTGAGACTTTAAAATGAGTTTAATTGTTACACCTTGTAATAAGAAGTCTAAGACACAGAACGGTGACAGTACCAAAAACTATAGATTTAAAATGATCCATTACCCTGCTGAATCTACATGAACTAAGAGACTACAGAGATTTTTGTGTAATATGATTGTAAAAAACGAGGGAGAGTGCTTCATCATGGGTTCCAAACACCAAGAAACAGATGAAAGCACGAGGCTGTGATGTCTTCTCAAATGAAACAATAAGAAATTATGCTGTGAAATGTTTTCTCTGGTATTTCATTGTTCACATGAGTTGTGTTAATCAATAAAACACCATTAAAATGCAAGTGTTTGATCTCAGATGAAAAATATGTTTCACCTCAGATGAAAACTTGGTGCAGGTGTTTTATCTGGTGTTTCATTAGGTATCAAGATTCATCCACCTGACCCAAATGGTTGTCATTTATTGGCTTTTGACTGTATGATCATGAATAATTAACGAGTTTGAAAAGTAATATATCAAAAACGACAGGCATGGTTTTATCCGATATAAAGACACCGAAAAGTGGGTTGAAAAAACGAGGTGTAACCAAGTTTTTAAAGACTGACTTCAAGGTGCACGTGTCTGGATATCGGATGAAATACTGAGTGGAGTTTTTGATGTAGCTTCTCAAATGACCTACCATAAATAATCCACTAAGCACAGCACCTTTACCACAAATAATTCAACAGACATGAATAAGCACCACCGCGGCACTAATTTGGGTATATTTACATATTAAAGCCCCACCTCTGTTACAGCGCTTGATATCGCTTGAGAAATAGGACTTCAACCAACTCGTGATTTCTAAAGTTTTAATGTAGGGAAACTATTTCATACTAAATCGTGCATACCAAGTATGCGCCTCACTTAATTCTCTCCATATTCCCCTCAGTGTTTTACCTGTAGTTGAAATAAGTGCTGCTCTCAAATAAGCGCTGCTCTCGTAAAGGCGTCGCGGCAGTTAATCAATCATTTATGGTACAATTCTTGGAGAAAGTCAAAGATAAATTTTGCAGAATTTTATGATAATAATTATCTGATATCCAAACCACCGTCACGGTAAGTTGTGATTTTCTTTGTTTTCTCTTTATGAACAAGTTTGAGAAATTATTCTTCTGCGAACACAGGAACCGACACTGCGCATGATCAGATCAGTTTAATTAGTGCATCAAGTCATCTGAAATGTTCATTTGACAGGTATGAATTAAATGCAATTCGCTACTTCTACATATGATACAGCGGATAATACATGCCTTGTACCCCAGCCTCACTCCAGACAAATTTTGCATAGGAATTGAAAACAATACTTTGCCAAATTATGGGTGGTAACCAAGGTGTATTATGGGCAATATAAAAGTGGCCTATACAATGAACCTTACAATTCAAACCTCAACCTTAAACCTACAAACAGACCCAAGACTCCGTGTTACAAAATATTCACTGTCATGACGTTATGCTCTCTTTTGTAAAACAATGCACACTACATTCCTCCACATTTCCTATTGGTAAAGTATCCTGCAAACTTGGACAACACAAGTATTTGATTATAGGTTTTTACGGCAAGTAGGTTTGTCCACACTTGCAATGCTCAGTAAACATGGGACTGTAGGCATTTTGAATGCCATTTGCATGTTTACATCGGAACTTTAGTTTGCGTTCACTTCTAGAACCGTAAAAAAACTATACTCAAACACATAGATAAAGATATTCCAGAGAGTTTAAGCAGATCCATTCTAAAACTCATTGGTGGTATTCATAAAGAATAATTCATAAAGAGAAAACAAAGAAGATCACGACTGTGATGGTGGTTTGGATAATGGACAGTGGCAGATCCAGGGCCGGGGAGGAGCCCCGGGGGGACCAGGCCCCCTTCTTAATTTTAGACCAAACTGATGAGGCCTGAAGGGCTGAAAAAAAATTTTTCGGAGACCGTTCCCCACCCCCTCTATAAGGTCCGGATGACTGGGCCCTCCTTATCTCCAGGTCTGGACCTGGCACTGTCGGATACTAAATACCATAAAATTTTAAGAAATTTATCTTTGAACAGATATGCACTGTGATGATTTTTCATAAATGCTTTGTTATTGTCCCGAGAGAGTGATAAAGCTTTGTTTTACCACCCTCAACCTTGTAGTGAAAAACTTGGGAACGAGGCTAGACAGGTAACTAAGCTACTTCAGTTTCTCGGGACAAAATGGGTGCTGTGTGGCAAAGGCCCATCATGGGGCTCTTACAGACTAAGGACTCAGGTCACAGACTAAAATCTATTTCTTTACCTGCTGTTTTTGAGTGATCTCTATCAGCAGACTCTTGTTTTGAAACAACACCTGTAACAGCAAAAAGAATAAATTTGAACAAGACTGAAAAGTTACAAGTCACTGTATTTGCTGACATTGAGGGGGATCATATTGAAAAATGCATATGCTGCAAGTATCAGAGCGTAGGAACATATTTACTTAGTTAAAGCCATAAGCATAATACAGATATACTCTGAGGAGAGGAAACGCAATAGAACTTGTCACGGTTTTCAACGCCATCTTGATGAGTTGGCAAATGCGTGAGAAATTACAGTGTATGTATGAGAATCCAATGTCGAATAATTCTGTAAAACGGCTATTCTGGAAAAAAAATTAATATGAACTGTAAACTAAAGCTACACAGCAAAGGATTTTACCAACAAATTTTGGGGGTCATTACTGTACTTAAATTTCTCCAGAAGCTTGCTTTAGATTTTCCATTTATTTGTCTGTAATTTTTGCTAGAAATTTTTACTGACAAATGTATAGTACAGAAAATTTTTAAAAAAGGTTCTAGGTCTTCGAGCACATGTAACGCCCTAAAATTTTTTCATTAGAATCCTTAAGAGTGAAGCTTTAGTTTACAGTTCATATAATTTTTTAAAACAGCCGTTTTATGGAAATTATTTGACATTAGATTCTCATACAAACACTGTAATTTCTCACAGAGTTTGGCTACTTGTCAAGAGGGCGTCAAAAGCCGTGACAAGGTCTATAGTAGAAATTATAGTTAGCCTGCTATCATTGGAGTTGCTATCACACGTTTTTTTGCTGCTGCTAGATTGCTATTTTTTGCTACTTTTGGTGCGAGTCGTCGACCAAGTTAAGTCTTTTATTTTATTATAGTTATTTACTTAGTAATGTAATTAACGAAACTATAGAGTCTTACAATATTTCATGAGGAGGACAATTGATTTGAAGACAAATCTTCAAACAGGATTGATCATTGTTATACTATTACCAAAGTATTGTATACAATCTAGTTTAGTGTTTTTAAGATAAGTTCTGTTCAAACAGAGAGTTGAGAGTTAAATATTGTCTCGGTTAATCAGCCCATTATCGGATTTATCAGTTGTCTGTTTCTTGCATCATAGGTTTATGTCATTTAGATTATTCCACCTTTTAGTCTTAACCCTTTCAGTGCCAAGTGTGGCCAGGGCAAAATTTAACAAAATTTCCCAAATTTTGTTTTGTAAAATTTTGGAAACAAATAGCACCATTTGAAAGCACAGGCAGAGAGCTTTCATTTAAATGGTCACATAGGAGTTTGTCCACACACTCAGAAGTTAAGACTACCTTAAGGGACTCCAACATTCACTCTGGTAGTGAAAGGGTTAATTTTATAGTTAATCTAAGTAGTTCGTATTCTTTAATTATCGCTTTCAGTTCGAACCTATGTCTACGTCTACGTTTGCTACGTCGACTACGTCTGCTACTACTACTACTAACTAGTCACTACTACTGCCATCTGTTACGTCGTAACTAGCCTACGAACATTGCTATTACATTGAATTATTGTACACGCGACTGCTATTGTTATGAACTCTAAGGATGTCATTAAATCTGCTTTAATATTCTATCACGTGGAGTTCGAATCATCTATAGCCTCGCACCGTGCTGGCCCTGTTTTTGTTGAGATTTGGATTATTCGCAACCTCCAAAATTTCACCAATTACAAATATAACATTGTGCCTTAAACTCTATTGCATTGTCAGTACAAATTTGAGGCAATTTTTACTTTATTTTAAATTTTTGGCTACAACACTAAAAGCAAATCAGAAACAATGCTTTTTGCGTTCAAGAAACAGACATTTCACTTTTCCGTAGAAAGTAAAATTTGGCCTTAAATTGTTCTAATTAAAGGTTTTCAGTTATTGTGTTATTGATTTCCAATAATTTCTAATGTGAACGTAACCATTGACAAAGGTTATACAGTAGTAATCAATGTAGTTCACCTCTGTGTTATAAATAATATCCTTGCTGTTTAATATACTTATATTCAACAATGTGCAATGGTGGTTATTTATCACTGAAAACGGGGTCAAGCCACCATAACGTTGGTACATAGCCTCCTATTCATGTGTTCTTTGTCTTGCAACACTAATGTTAACCTCGCAATGTGTTGTTCACTGTGGGATATGATCTTTCATTATCTCTTGTTTTTTTTTTTTTCTTTCTCAGAGCATGTCTTATACAATCAGCAGAGTAAAAATAAACTTATTACAACGATTTCTATAAGATAGTTCACTTGCAAACGACACTCAGCGTCTAATGACTTTCATTCCAACTAATATGCCCTTCACAATTTTAAAAAGTAAATTATACCGCCGGCGGGTGGGCCAGCAGCAGAGGTAAATAAAAATGGTAACTGGTAACTATAAAGACAACTACAATTCAATAAGTCCCTTGTTCGATCAAAATAATAATTTACAGGAAGGTGCTCTTTAGTGAGTGAGGCAGTGTTGAGGACTAAATGTTGATAGCAATGTGGTAACTCACCTGTTAAAGGATGGTTCTCCGTATCGTCTTCTTCGATATTTCCTAGGAATAGATTTGATAGCTCGACATCCTTTGATTTTGCTACATGAATTATGGACATTACACAGAATACAATGGATACTGAAAAGACCACAATAATAACAATGTTGAGGTCTGATTTCTCTTTGTATCGTAAGTCGCTGCATGTGAGCGTTGTATTTGCTGAAAAGCAACTATACTCCTCAGGATATTTAAGTTTCTGGTAATGCAAGAACAGTCCTATCATGACAACTAGAAGGACAATCTGACCGCAGATGTGAAAAATAAACTTCCGTAAAAATAGTTTCTCCAACTTCCTTTTTGTCACGTCATCGTTCTCTTTATGGATGCGTCGCAAGTTCAGGACACCTAGCAGAGTAACCAACAGCCAGCCACATCCTGACAAACCAAAGGTAATACCAGCAAAATTCAACGGTGTTAAGAGTGGACTCATGGCAGAAGTGTAATTGTTATAACAACGCTGTGTTTTGAATTTAATTACTTTGGGCATACAGTTGAATTGCAGCCTGTCTTTGCTTTCATAGTCCTTAAGTTGACTAATAATAGAGGGCCAGGCAACCACAGACAATACCAAAAGAAAGCCACTGAATATGGTCTGAGACCTAAATGCAGCTTTGAAAAGCTCCCACATCACAAAGAAGGATCATGTAATCTGAAAGAAACAAAGAATTAACACGCAAAGTTTAGAACCATGGGTAAGATAATTTGGTTATCACATGTGCATCCAAGAAATTGAACTAAGTGATCTTATGAATATATGAATGAGCCAGTCTTAACTATTGAATTTGCAATGGCTTAACAGCTAGCAAAGTGCATTTAAAATAAAATCTACAATAATGTAGAATATCGCCGACCTGACCAATACATTTTGGTGGATGGAACCCGAAGAAGGACATCTGTACTGCCTAAAATCTTTTAGGCATGTGGGCAACTTCGCCATTTGTATACCTGCCAACTTTTTCTGAGATATAAGCGTGAGATTTTTATCCTGGGAATGCTGGGATTTTTGAAGACGACACGATCATTTCCGAAGATTCCCGAAGAAGTCCGAAGTCTTCCGAAGACGTCCAAAGTCTGCAGAAGGCGAAGTTATCGAGAAAACGCTTATCCACCAAATCAGAGATCGCGAGGAAGGTATTGTCATATATTCATTTTACACATGGTCTTCATTCCTTACATGGGTCTGAGTTAACATATTTTTGGAAATTGTGTCAAGCAAGACAGCAACAACTGACATTTTTCAATCAGGTGTGAGAAATTGGCCCGCAAGAGTGAGCCAGCGTGAGATCGAAGTTTTCAACCTGCAGGCGTGAGAGTTGGCAGGTATACATTTGCGGAACACGTGATGTTTAAGCTCTCTTGTTTTTGGCTTATAAAATTTTTGAAAACAAATTTTCTGTCAAAAAAATATATTTCAAACGTGTTGCCAACAAAGTACGTCAAATTGTGCATCCAAATACTTTCAATTGATTGAATTAAACCAGAGGAAATTAATGAACATATTAGCAGATTCCAGTTGAATGAGAAAAATTCAGAGACACAATCATGACAAATATAACAAACTTCAACTTAAACCATGTGAACAAATAAATTTTGTTTTTAATTCTTTTTTAATGCCTGCATTTTTTTCTGGAAACCTTTTATCAGCCCACTTTCTACTCTGAGAAATTAAGCTTACAATGAAGTTTAATTGTCTCACACCTTTTAACTCTCATGGTTTGACTGCGAGACTCATGGTTTGGGCTGTCAACTCATGGACTCACAATTTAGCCTTCAAATCTCATGGTGTATCAGAAAATCTTAAAGTTACCAGAAAATTCTGGTAGGAGTTGCATAATTTCAAAAAATCAGGCTTCAAAATACATGTATAAATTTGTATCAATTTAATTTTCAGGGGAGAAACTCAGGGTCCAATATTGTTCCAATCTCATTCCCGTGAAACATAGGATTAGCTAAGCTTTATGGCAAATTCAAATGTCCTATCGACGTGGATTAGTGAAACAAAGTCTCAAACTAACTTAGAGACTTCAGGGCCTCCCAGCTTCAGAAGAAAAGAAAATCACCAGCTGGAGTAGCCATTGCAAATATTGTAAAACAATAATTATGAGGGAAAAGAATACTATGACAAAATATTCTGAATTTTACTTTCAGTTTTATTTGACCAACGTTTTTGAAATCTCCATGTTTGAGGAGGTTTGTGGTGTATGTGCTGTAACAAAACTAAACCCCCCAAAATAATTTCACATCAAAATTGCAACCCCTCCTAGATGAAGTTTATAGGGTCCTAGACCAAGCTTGGTTAAATTAGCATTCAATTTGACAAATAAATTTTGTTTTTAAATTCCCTTTTAATGCCTGCACCCTGGCAAAGATGCAAGAGGGGTAGCCCCAGGGAGTCATCTGCACAATCCAGTAGAGCGAGGTCAAAAATTCTACAGGGGTACAATTTTGCTGCTGGCAAGGAACCCTTCGGGTGAATTTTTTTTACAGTCAGCACTCTTGAAGGAAATGTGGATTTGCTCCAATGATAATATAGTTTGACAACTATTACAAAGAATGTTTCAGTCCTGTATCTTACAATTTCATTCCCTCTCTTTTTTTGAATTTTCAAAATTGACCCCCCCTCCCAAATTAACCTTTTTGAAAATCATATCCCTTTGCCCTCTCCGACACCCTCCTTCCCCTCAACTAGGACGTGATAAATGATTGCTTCCTAAGTGGCTCCCCACAATGCTGCATTAGATTGGGGAGATACAGAATGTGAAAGTTGAAAGACAGGGGAATAATGATTACGTGGGCTAATACAAAACGAAATAAGGCACTGATGATAGGCTCAGTTTTTAAAAATGTCTTTTAAGAGGAAGGGCCTTGTTAACCTCAACTGCCACAGGAGTTAACCTCAATCAGCAGAGTGCTCGACTGCAGAATGGGAGGTCACGGTTTCAATCCCCTTAAATGTACCAATACTCAGGGGTTCAATCTCCTGAAATGGACCAATACTCAGGGTCTTTAAATAACTAAGAAATGAAGGTACATGTACTGCCTTTGTCCTGCAAATAGCGAGATTTTTGGGTGGCTCAGATGACCATGTATAAAAATGGCAGTGTAGTCTCGTCAGTTGGAAATCTGGGCATTATTTTAGTACTACCATATCAAGCTAATTATATTGACACAGTCTGCTTTAAATGATTGTCCTAATTTAAGCTTGTGGTAATTATATAAATAATTATATTTAATATAAACAGATTGTAATTTTTTGGTTCTGAGTTTTAGCATCTTTTCTGCTGTTATGTGACTCACAATTGCAAAATGGCTGACTCTGTCCATAAGCATTATATTATTTGTCTATGAGGTGATTCAGCCAATAAAGACAGATGGATTGAAGTTTCACATAATAAGCATTGTTTTCGTAGTTTACAGTTCAATAAGGCTCATACAATTGAAATGGTGAAAAAATGTTGACTCTATACAAGCCCTGCAGCGCCCCAGCAGAACTACTTTACATTTTTTTTTTAAAATAATGTGCATTGATGTTAAACACATTTCTACAGATCAAACATTCAACTACTATAAAACCAGCATACCATAAAATTCCGATAATAAGCCCCTCCAAACATAAGCCCCCCAAACTCATAACACAAAAAACCCTCCGTTAAATCACCCCTCTAAATATAAGCCCCCCAGGGGGCTTGTACTTGGAAATTGCCCTCAAATACAAAGTAAAACAAAGCAAAATTGGTAAATTTCCTTCCAACTATAAGGCTAACCCAATCGATTTTGAAACACAAATTTCCCTCCATAGATAAGACCCTCCAAAAATAAGCCACTCAAAAAGGACCTTTGAAAGATATAAGCCCTGGGAATTTGGCAGTACTTTTAAAATATCGACTTGCAATTTCATAAACAGAAATTCAGAACAGGAGGAATTACATCACGTAAAAAAAAGTTATATGTATGTACTCTTTTTACCTTTACCTTATAATCCGTTAGTTGTCTTTATGGGCATGCGTGCACCTGATTGAGCCATGAACAATATTAGGACACTAGAAAAAAAAAAAAAAACAACATGTAATTAGATGTTGTATATTGGGTTATTCCAGAAAAAATCCTCACCCCCTGACGGAAAGCACAGTTTTTTGACCCACCTTAATTTCCAAAACTGCTTAAGCCCCCGATCCCTCTGAAATTTTTAAACTGTCGTTAAATCTTTCCCTTACGCATTTAAAGGCTCAAACAACTGCCTGTTATGAATAATTAAAAAGAGATTTGAGTCCTGTAATGCTTAAGGAAATATTTCATGACAATTTGAAAATTTCGAAATTTACAAGGATTTGTATGAAAAACCATTCAAGCGTGACTGGGTGGCAAAAATTGTCTTTCTCATACAAATCCTTCTAATTTTCAGGGGCTGTTGCAATATCTTCCTTTGTGGTATATGGCTGAAAATTTACAGGTTACCTAATTTTTTATATGCTCTTTTGTCTCGTACTAACAAAATTTTTCAAAAGCTAACTTTTTTCATGTTTACCGAAAGTTGATCACGTGATCAACTAATCCAAAAGGCTTAATCATTCATTCCTTGGGAGAACCGGACCACTGGAAAGTCAAACTTGGAGGGCATTTTCGACCACTATTTTCACCTAATTGATGAGACTGGAATTTGAGCAGGTCTAGCTGGGGGATTACAGTTGAGGAAGAAACACTCGCAATAGAACAGATGCGTTTCCACTGAGTACTTTGTTATGATTATTTGTTTATTTCAAGGAGCCAATTAGAATATGACGTAATGTTTTCTGGAACTTTCTATGACAAGATAAGAACTGGATAAACAGGTTTTTTGTCTTCGCGTTACATAAGCAGTTTTAATATACCAGTGTGTGCTCTTTTGTCGAGGATCGATCTGTAAGTTCAAGTTGCGTTTAAGAAACCTGTGGCTGTCACAGACGTTCAAGTTGAATCTTAACAATTACTTGGCGAATTGATCGGCGCATAATGATTTACGGGTCACGCGATCGAATATTTTTAGGGCTATTACAATAAATTATTGCTGCTTTCAGCGTGCTGTTTTCAAAAATGCTCAAGAATCTATTTCAAGCTAAGACTAAACGCAGTGGATTGAAAGTGATGCCCTTATCTTCAGAATTAAAACGTTGATATCGTTGTTCATAGCTTACCTTGGGGAATCTGAAGAATTCATGTAGAAAATAAGCAGCAATAGGAAATCCAAGAAAGCAGAGTCAATCTTCATTATTTTACGTGCACGCTACACAGTGATACGCTGAATAAGAAAGTAAAGTCAACCCATGATTTCCAGGATTAATACAAACACGTAACAGTCGGAAATATCTCTTTGCAAAATCAAAAGCAGCAAGTTGACTTCGCACTACTTCCGTCTGGCACTTATCTGGCACTTGGCACTCCTTCTGTTCAGAGCGCATGACATTTTTTAGCGGCTCATGCAATCTCGTTCCCAGAGGCCGCGATCCTTTTGGTCAGCGACTGGGATCGGCTTGAGCCCACGCAGGAGGAACACCGCGGCAAAACGCAATGCGCATGAGCACAAAATTTAATATCCGGTCAGCTTTTTATTTCCGGTCTAGTATATAAACCAATAGCGTAAGCATAACTTTGCCGTCGCGCCAGGTTTAAAAGCAAAAAGGGCGAAACAGACAAAAAAGGGGCCCAAAAAAATCACTTCATTTGAAAGCTTATATATTTTTCTATTCTCAAACTTTTGCACCACATGGTTATCTGTTTGCACCAACGGTGAAAATCATGTTTGAAGTTCGCAGGTCGCGAGCGCTCGACAAGACGACTTTGTTTTTACTGGCTTTCTTGCGTGCTACTGGTTTGGCATAAGTTAATTTGGGAGGAGGCGACAACTAAGAAAAGAATAACAATACTTATGAAAGAAACCAAAATAAAGATGTCATCATTGTCATTAACACTAAAACCAGGAAATAAAGTTTTAGTCCGTTTAATGATTTTTTTGTTATCAGAGAAAACAAGAACTCAAAACAAAAGATGGGCGGGACTTAATAACAACTTTGACTTTGATGACTGCAGTCACCGGGAAACTAAACGTGCCTATAAATGACTTTCATTCAAGAAAATGCCTATTTAATTCTTTTACATAGTTGTTCTTTTGTTGAAGACTTCAATAATTTCAGACTGTGCGGCTCGGCTGCATCTCATGCAAACACGAAACTTCTAGCTGCTAAATACATGGCATGAAAAGTTCGACTTCTAAAAGCCACTGAACCAGCTTTCGCTCTCTGATTCTGAGAATGGAAAAATAAATAAATAGAGTTGTCAACTTGCTGCCAACCGGCTCAACAGTATAATTAAGCTTAGGTTTCATGGCAATCAACCCAGAAGAGTTTCGTTTTAAAACACGGTAAAACCCACTGGTAAACAAAACTACAAAGCGATTGTGTGTTATCGTTTTCCAAATAAAGTTTGAATCGGCTTTAACATATGTATACTGAGAAACTGAAAAACTGAAAATTAGAACTACAATACACAAGCTTGCAATGATAACGTTTTAATTTTATGTCTTAGTTTAAAACTTTATTTTCGTGAATGAAAATCAGTTTACCTGACGCTGTAGCCAAAATTACACACTGAGTTATTATCATCTTACCTTTTCTGAATCTAATCGACTAATTGTTTCAGTGATCTGTGCCTGGTTATCCATAAAAGCAATTTCAATAACTACAAAATAGTCAAAAACACGAGCAGCGTAAAGCAGAACAACTGAACCACAAGCTGCACACAGAAGACACAGAATGAAGCCGAGAGCGCGCGGGAGACTTTGATCTGACTGGAAAGTGTGACTGAAAAAGAGACCGGAAATGCTCAACCTGACGCATGCGTAGACGTTTTGCCGCGGTGTTCGCAGGAGGGAGTCATAAACTAAGGCCTGGGCACTAGAGCAGATATTGACGAATGAAAATCCGATGTGTCTGGCCATCGTGACGTCACGTTCAAGCCCGCCCGGGAAGATTTGAAAGAAGGTAAACAAAATGCTTGTCGTGAAAAGTTCACGGTCCAATTTCTCAGTAACAGTAGAGCAAATCATTTCAACCACTAAAACGAAGCTATAGATGTTATCATTTAAAGTATCAATAACGGAATTTTAACCTGAAAACAAAAAAACACTGGCCACAAGACTCAAAAGTGTTGACAAACGCTCCTACCGATCGATAAAAATCATCACCAAGATCGTCTTTAATGGCCTGTAACTCAGAAACGCCACAATACTGCGCTTGGAGACAAAAACATAAGTTACATAGGTCAAAACTCTTTCTCATTTTTGAAAAATTAAATCTCATAACAATTTCATAAAAATGATCAGTGGCTTTAAACACTACTTTCCGCAGGTACCTTGCGAGTCAGCCGCGAAGGGCAAGAGAAATAAGCCAGTTAATCCAACAATAAAGCTCTCGAATTGAAACGAGTAATACGATTAATTCGAGGGTATCTTTTTATGTCAATGTTTGGACTTGAGAGGGGCTTGAATACAGTTTAAGTCTACAAATTGCCTAAGAAATATGTTACACCCATACTACGTTTATAGCCAGTTGGGCTGACGCAAAATTCTACAGGAGCTTTCCACTGAAAACAATACCTTCAAGAAAAAATCAGAATCAAAACAATGGCGTGTATAAATAGGTGGAAAATATCTCAGAATTGGGAACAGAACGCTACGGCTAGTGACTCGGCGATTTGAACATTTTCACTTCGAACCTGGACAGCGACATTAAAGCTTATTTGAAAACGGCTTACGACCTGACGAGACAGTTCTTGACGGTACCAAATCGCTTATCAATGAGAGGACAAATATTCTGTCAAGGTTCAGTTATACCGTTCAATCTTCCCCTCAAAAAAATGGTAATAAGGACGCCTTTAAAACTGGTCAATAAACGCTCGAAATCTGGAGTAACTGTTTCCATGGGGGTCCGCATATTCCAACTATCAGTGCAGATTCAAGCATCTCACCTAAACTACACTGTACATGCTTGGATTGCCGAAGCTATTCGGGTGTAAGTTTTTCGTTGGTAAATAATAATTGCTCCATTTGCTCCTCAGAGGTAAGTATATAAGGAAACTATTTCCCAAGTCTGTTGTTATGGGGTTGTTATGTGGGAGTATATCTACCTCACTTGAAATTATGCTTCTAGAGCTGATACCCAAGTATCCCAGCAACAAAATACTTATAGTGTAAATCTTTTATTAACACTTTTTCTTTACTTTCCATGGAACTATGCAAGATAATCTTACTAAATAAAAGAAAAAGTCAGGAAAAATGTCTAGACAGGTCATATTACTTAAGACAGTACAAGAAGCACTAGAGCTGGACAAAAATAATCAAATTAAACAAAACATTTTGGGTTGTAGTTTCACCTCACTAAAAAAAATACAACTGGAAATCTGTCTACATTCTCAGGCTAAAGCTTCCAGTGATGAATTAACTTGAAGGCTATGGCGGTTAAAACACATTATTCATTATTTTTCTTCTAAAATCCTGTCTGTGAGCAGTTTCACCAAAATAATTTCTAGGTATAAATCCTCATCACATTGTCAATAACAAAAAAAAGAACAAGTAGATGATCAAATGTTATGTTCTGGAGTGACCATAAATGTTTTAATCGAAAGATGATGTAGAGGCCAAGAGAATAAGTAATAATGAGAGGCCTGCCAGTCTAGTCTCCAATTCTGTTAACATGTAACAGCAACCTCGTCCCCAGGGCTTTTCCCTTCTAAATATTCTTGAGAAGCTAATTTATATGCAACCCGCTGGTTTTGCGCTGACAGAAGTCGAATGGAGCAACAATGGAAAATAATAATATCGCGAACTGTATGTCAATATTTTCGCGTCTGTGCGATTCAAAAGCTTAAGATCCATTTAATTGCGTATTATTCAAATGCTACAAGTACCGGCTCTACGTTGTCACGTACAAAGTATGTCAAATGCTTCAGAGTTGAGACAAGCTGTTATCGAGTAGTACTTCGACCTTTTGTAGTTTTGTTCTTCTTTCACGGGCTTTACCTTTACTGTATGTAATTGTTTGCTGTCTTATTTTGTATTTAATTAAATCCCATAAAACACGCTTATCCTGAACCTCTTTAAATTCCTCTAACCAATTCACATATTCAGTGGTTAAAAGTTCACAGTAGTCCGAGTCATTTACTAAGTTCGAATTGAATTTCCAGAAATTCGGTCCTCTCTCAGTTTCATCTAAACCGCAAATTGAAAGGGTTATTGCCGAATGGTCAGTTTTTATTGATGTTTTAATCTCCGCTGAAATTATCTCATCTTGCAAACTGTCGCTTATAAGCCAAAAATCTAAACGCCTCTGCACAACCGGAGTTTTTTGACGCCAAGTAAATCGTGATGTAGTGGGGTTCCTAATACGCCAGATATCAACCAGATCGAAATCGAGGTGCATATCTTCAACTAATATTGCGGAGTCTTTCTTTCTGTTGTTTCCGCCCCGTCCATCTAAGTCAGGGTCAAGTATGACGTTAAAATCGCCTCCGACGATAATTGGGTAATCCTGTTCTGTTCTAGCCGCTTTCAAAATTTCTGATATTTCTTTAAAAAAGGTACATTGTTCACTACATTTGTTTGGAGCGTATATATTTAAAAGAAAGTATGGTGAATCCTGAATGGAAACCTCTAAGAAAACATAGCGACCTTGAGAATCAACCTTGATAGATCGCATTTGAAAGTCTAAGTTATCCCTTACCAGTACAAGTACACCTCGACTATGGCTACTACCGTGCGAAAAGAACATGTTTCCTTTCCACTGTTTTCTCCAGATATTTTCGACTTCTTGAGTACTGTAGGTTTCTTGCAGAAAACAAATATCGGCTCCAGAATTTAAAAGCCAGCTAAAAATTGCTTTCCGCTTTTCAAAAGTACGAATCCCTCGAGCATTTAGTGACAAAAGGCTAAAATCAACGTTACTACGCCCTACTTCGCCAAAGGGAAAAACAACTTCATTAGGTGGGAAAAGTTAAGCGTCAGTTTGGCACCTTCAAACTTTAAAGAATATATTCTCATTAACGCGCCAGAATAGCTTTGAAAAACATAGTAAAAGCAAAGCAGAACATCTACAAAAGCAAAAACGAAAAAATTACATTTCAACGAGATACTGAAAAACACAAAACTTAAAAGAGCAGCAAGATAAATATCCTTAACGCTGCCCTTGAGGATGGAACTAATTAAATAATTCGACATCTCTCCTAGAGAGCTTTTGCTGCATGGTTATAATATACAATAACCAAACGATAACACCCTACAGCCTTGCTATAACAAATAAAGGTCACAGATAATATAACCCTTACGCAGAAATAAACTTGCCATCAATAAAGAGTTTATCCGGTTCCGATTTACTAAAGGATACTTTTTGGCCCCTTTTTTTAGCTTCCTTTAATTTAGGCATTTGTTTGCGCCTTCTCTCTATGATTTCCTGAGGGAAGTCTTGCAAAATCATATACTCAGTGCCTTTCAATTCAAACCCAGCACGAAGCACTGTCTCGCGATCTTGATAGCGTAAAAAACGGGCTAATATCGGCCTGGGCTTTCCACGTACGGATTTACCGATCCGATGCACTCGTTGAAACTCCATATTCCTCTTTGGATCCCCAAAGCCAAGGACATCATGAAGAAACTCACACAAAACATCAATTGTGCCAACCGCATCTTTCCCCTCCGAAGCGCTGGCTTCGTTTTCCGGTATGCCAAAAAATTTCAGATTTTCTCTCCTGCTGTACGATTCGAGATAAAGGTGTTGCGTGTGCAAATATTCTATTTGCTTATCCTTGTCTTTTACCGTTCCACGAAGCTCTTCAACGTCTTTGTTGAGATATGTAAGACTCTTATCCATACCTTTGATCGAACTTTCCACAGCACGTGCGTCTTCTTTCATCTTGTCGATAGTTGATTCGACGTTCCCCAATCTGCTTGTTAAATCCTTCAACGTTGCCTCAATTGCATCGAGTTTCTCCAGTTTCTTAAGTTCCCCAAGAATTTTATCGAGTTTTTCACTAACGTTACCGGCCATGTTTAAGGCTTGGAGAACCTCGTCTTCCTCGGCTAAACTCTTTGAACGCTTTTCCTTCGGAGAACTTGACTCAGACGAATCTGAATTGCTTCTCTCTGATATTGTACGTTTCAAAGAAGAAAGGATACAGTAAAGGTAAAGCCCGTGAAAGAAGAACAAAACTACAAAAGGTGGAAGTTAAGCTGAAGGAATGTACAGAAAAATGTGATATTGATCCAAATAGTGGAAATCTCGAGGAACTGGATTGTCTTCAAACAGAATATGATCAATTGTACGATTACATTACACAAGGGGCAATCATTCGCTCTAGGGCAACCTGGTATGAAATGGGTGAAAAAAACAACAAATATTTTTTGAATTTAGAAAATTCAAACAAAACTAAAAGCAGTGTCCGCAAAATCTTAACAACTGTTGGAGAATTAACTAGCGACCCAAAAAAGATTATGAATGAATTGGAATCATATTATTCTAATCTCTATGATGGTAGAAATTCCGCAGACACGCAGACAATTTCTTCGTTTATAAATGATCTCACCGATGTTTCATTTTTAGCCGAGGAGAAGAGGAACGTTTGCGAGGGTATCCTTAGATATGATGAATGCTATAATGTATTACAGACCTTCCAAAAGAATAAATCGCCAGGGAACGACGGTTTAACAGCCGAGTTTTACTTAGCCTTTTGGCCCTTGCTTGGAAAGTTGGTAGTTGATAGTTTGAACTATGCTTTCGAATACGGTGAACTATCGAACTCACAGAAACAGGCCGTTATCACCTTAATTGAAAAGAAAGGAAAAGACAAAAGGTTGGTGAAGAATTGGCGTCCAATATCTCTTGTAAATGTTGATGCTAAATTGGCGTCTAAAACTTTGGCAAAGCGTTTGGAAAAGGTGCTTCCTGAAATAATTCATTTTAATCAAAACGCGTTTGTAAAGGGGAGAACAATTTTTGATGCCGTCAGAACGATCGATGATGTGATTGAATATGCTAGGTACAAAGATATACCTGGGATTCTAGTAGCTATAGACTTTGAAAAAGCTTTCGACTCGCTCAATTTAAATTTTCTTTTAAGAGTATTACATGCATTTAACTTTGGTCCTTCTTTTATTCAGTGGATACGGGTCTTATATAACAACGCCTCTAGCTGTGTAATGAACAATGGTTTTACAACAGGACCTTTTGCACTAAGTAGGGGAGTAAGGCAGGGAGATCCCCTCTCTCCCTACCTGTTCATAATAGCTTTGGAGACCTTAGCTATAAAGATAAGAGAAGATGATGGCATTAAGGGCATTACGATACGAGATGAACCTGTTAAACTTTCCCTTTTCGCTGATGACATGACCTGTTTTATCAAAGACAGTAGTTCTTATACCAACCTATTCGTTACGCTGAATACTTTTGGTGAATGTTCTGGTTTAAAAATAAATAATGAAAAAACCGAAGCCTTAGCTTTAGGAAATAGTAGTTCTCTTTGGGAGGGGTATTCTGATATGCCTAATCTTTGTGACACTATTAAAATTCTAGGCGTCTACTTTGGCTATGACGCTAAACAAAGAGATGAATTGAATTTTAGGAATACTTTGAAATCACTTAAGAAGACGATCAATTTGTGGAAATGGCGTGGTCTTTCTCTCTTAGGTAGAATACAAATTGTAAAAACCTTTGCCATCCCTAGGTTTATGTTTAGAGCGTCGGTGTTGCCAATTTCTAAAGACCTTATCAAAGAGGCCGACTCGCTTTTTTACTATTTTATTTGGAATGGGATAGATAAAGTAAAACGAAATGTAATGATTTCGGAAGTTGAGAAGGGTGGCTTAAATATGCTCGATATTGATTCTATGGTTCGTACCAGACGAGTGATATGTATGAAAAAATATTTGGAAGACTATAAAAGTCCGTGGAAAGCTTTTTTAAATGAGGTTCTTATCCCCGTTGGTGGGAAGCTCATATTGCATTGTAATTTTGATACTTCTAAATTAAGAATTTATTTACCAAGTTTCTACAAGCAATGTCTCGATGCGTGGTCAGAAGTAAATGCAAAAACACCCAGCTTGCTACATGAAATTGCAAATGAAGTTATTTGGAATAACAAGCTTCTCTGCATTAATAAGAAATCTGTGTATCGTAGAGATATTGCAGATTTAGGGTTTTTAAAAATTTGCGATTTATTTTCAACTAAAGAAAATCTCAATCCAGAGCAAGGTTTCTTCATTATGGGTATTATTAACTCTATGCCTGCCAGTTGGCGCTTGACAATTAAAAGGGCAACTACTGCACCGGTGATTGATCCACTTCCGGATTCACCTGCTATCCTAATAAGTAACAATTTGGTTCCAATTCTTGATGCTTCCTCAAAGCAAATCTACCGGCTTTTCCTGGAGAAAAAACAAACAACGCCTACTGCTAAAGTAAAGTTAGCTGCAAAGTATTCAAACATTGATATTGACTGGAAAAGTGTTTATTCGCTACCTTTTCGCACAACATTAGAATCTAAACTTAGAGAATTTCAGTTTAAAATTTTAAACCGTATTGTCTTTACAAACGAAAAACTGTTTCGTTTCGGCTTGGCTGAGTCGCCATCCTGTGCTTTCTGCCAAACAGAGGTTGAATCCGTAGAGCATTTACTCTTTTCCTGTAGAGTATCATCTAGTTTTTGGAAACATGTCTTGTCCTGGTTGCGCGATAATAACGTCTCTGTTGATAACCTTAAAGAGGAGGACGTCATTTTTGGTAAGTTCGATATTGCAGAAGATTTTCTCCTGTTTAACCATATGTTGCTTCTGGGTAAGTTTTATATTTACTCTCGGAAATACCAGAATGGTATACCTTCTCTTCAAGGTTTTATAGCCAGGACAAGGCGTATTTATAACATCGAACTCCATATTGCCAGGAAAAGAGACAAATTAAACAATCATTTTAGAAAGTGGGAAAAGTTAATAAGCGTTTTTACGTAAAAGTGATGTTATGATTAATTTCAACAATAAGTTTAAAGAGATGTCATTGTAATTTACATGCTAAGTAACTTATTGCTGTAATAGCTTTGTTTAGCTTTGTGTTTTTTTTTTGTTTGTTTGTTTGTACTATATTTGTTTGTACTATATATTTTTTTTTTCTCTTTCTTAATTTTTATTTTGTATGTAAACGTAAGAAATGCTTTAATTAAAAAATATTAAAAAAAAAAAAGAAAAAAAAGTAGTACTTCGACTGAAATTCATCGTGACTGTGGAATTACTTGATCAAGCAGAAAGTGATTTTGTCCAATGTCAAACAAAAATGCGGGCCTTTGCCTCTAGGATCTGCAGTGAATTTAAACAAATTGGACTTAGAATTGTTCATCAAAATACTTTATGGAGTCTGGTCTTCTCTACAACCCGACCATGAAACAAACAAATCTCCGCGCCGGATGCAAGTCAGCCCTCCAGCCAGGAACGATGACAGGTCGCCGATCTGAAACATTTTAAGATCTCTTATATCTTTTCTCTTCCGAGGATAAGTACAAAGGATTTTCCTTATATCAAAGGGAAGATTGACCGATCGATTGGAATCAACTACAGCTCTGTCAATTTTAAATGGACCCAAGTCTTTCTTTGTTACCAGTCGTTTGATACCCTGGGTGCCAGAAACTTTTCATGCCCGGTTTCCGGTTTCGGTCAAGTCTCGCAGAGGTCAATGAATTTTTAAAAATACAGGTCATACAAGATAAGTCTAAACCAACGCGTGACGCTATGATATGGCTGAGAGTTAAGGTGAATAGAACTAGGTTGTGTACGGCGGTCCACTTCGCAAGAAATAAAATAAAATATCAAAAGAGTCGAGAAAACGGACTTTTCCAGTACAAACTTTAAGCATGTACGATACTCGCGGCTTGTTTGTCATTTATATCGCTCTATAAAGGAAGTTTTACAAATGTTACCGCTCGCTCTCCCCTTCATAGAAATCGGAGGAAAGCAAAAAATTACCATAGCCAGTATCTGTGACAAAAAAAAAATCTTGTAAAACTTTTCGTTAATCGTCAAGAGATATAAAAGGCCGCCCAAGATCGCGCGCTGTGAGGTTACGCATAATTTTAGCTTTTCACAAAGCGCTAATTTATTACACCCAGGATTTTAGGGTGTACGAGGGGACACGTGACCAGCCGATGCCAGGGCCTTTTCCCGCCCCACCCATTTTTTAAGGGAAAAGCCCTGGGGACGAGGTTGATGTAACAGATGTAAGCTTGGAAACGTCGTTGGTCTAAGTAGTGTTAATCCTGTAGAAAAAACAGAAAATGATTAGCATTACCAATACACCTTTCTAGTCCATACCACCATAGATACTACTGAAAACCTGTTTAAGATTTATATACTGTTTTGTATAGTTAGATAGACTGATTAGTTACTCTTAGTGACAAAGTAAGCGAGTAAAGGATGCAGTGTTTAAATGCATCAGTCAATTGAAACCCTTCTCCCCCTCCCCCCCTCCCCCCAAACCTCTGGCGCATAGCGGGGATTTAATGCAGCCAATGTCAGGATTTAACACATATTTAACAACGTACTGGCCCTGTGTGCAGTGGAATTAACAAAATTCCTGCTTGAGCCAGCTCATGGGCAGGGATTTAACAGTGCATAATTTATGCATTTTTTGGAAGCAGGGACAGAGAGAGGGGGATTTAATATGAGTGACTTAGAAGCCCTTGTTTCCTCCAGGGGAGAGGGGGATTGTGCCATATATGGGCTATATAGGTATGTTCCACTCTGAAGGGTATGGTTTTCAAGCACTTTACTCTAGGATAGTACCCTGGGTGCCAGAGACTTTTCTAGCGTGGTTTCCGGTTTCTGTCAAGTCTTCATAGTGACCCGCGCTAAAAGCCTCTGGAGCAGAGCGCTATTGCTTTGATGGCGCCGATCCAATCGTTAGCTCGGTTAAATCAGTTGGTCCAGATTTTGGACAAGACGGCTGATTGGCTACTGACGACCACCTGAGGGATTTTGAATCTAACAGACGCTACAGTTGGTTGACAAGAATAGACCAGCACGTGAAAGAATATTTTCAACTTTGCTGTTGTTGTACTCGCGAGAAGTGTTGTGATAGCAGCTTTGGAAAGTTTTGAAAGAGCAGGATAAGCAGTGTACTAGAAGGGTTTGACGGTGTAGACAAGTTAAAAGCTATGAGCAAACAAGTGGAGTATTTAATTTTATTCAACGCAATTAAGCTATTATCACCAATTCAGCTTTTGCAGCAATACGGTTTAAGCTTTACTAATTTCCTATTTCAAACGATTACAACATGTCTTGAAATAGTTTGTATTGATCGATTAGGAATATAAAAACAAAACATGTATTCTTAGTATAAAAGAGGGGTCAGAAGGCAACACACGACTTTTACCTCATGTCAAAATGCTGCTTGTTCCAATGAATTTTTTTCCGTGATGGGTAGATCGTGACACGCGTAGTCATAAGCGATTTTCTTTTTGCCCGTGAAGGTGACGGTTTCCCGCAATGTTTTGTCACGCTGGGTCCAGCTCGTTAGCGTTTTTAGCAGGATGTTAAATTCTCACGGTTAGTGATTTTCAGATCCAAATCTCGAAGAATAGATTGCAGCTAAAACTGAAGCTACATCAATTATGGAGAACTTCGATTTGACCCAGTCATGATTGCTCTTAAAGCAATGAATTTAAACTCGAACTTGTCTTTCTAAGGATAATGTGGGTCTTTGGACATTTCTTCACGTGCCGGCCCACATGATCACAGTCGGAGACTTTTAATCTGATTGGCGTAAATGTAATCCGATAAAAAAGCTCAAAGGTCAACGGGAACGGTAAAAAGCACCGCTCCGTGCCAGAGGTTTTTCTCGCGGCTTCGCCGCTCGTGGCTTCGGCCTACGGCCGAAGACGTGTCGGCCTTCGGCCAACACCGAAAATTCCCGCCTCACGCGAGAAAAACCTCTGGTACCCAGGGTACTAGGACAGGGTATAAGGAGAGTTTGTATTCCGGGAAACTGATCAATTGGTTGAAGATTTTAGTCTAGACTAGGCAATCAGGAATTGTCACTCAAAATTAGAATCAAAAGCAAGGAGTTGCTGTTACTCAACAAAAGAAAACCCAGAATGAAGTTAATCGTCAGGACTAGCAGAGAAACCAAGTGCCCACTCCTAAAATGTAAAAGCACACTGCAAAACGAAAGTAAACCGACAGATAACCTGAGATCAGGCGTTATTTTTTTTTTGCTTCTTTGTTTCTTTGGCTCGAGAGGGAAAAAAAATAACAACTGATGCATTCATTTAACAAGCTGTTAACCGCCCCCTAATTTACATAGTGTAACGTCTGCTTGACCTGTCATGTTATTAGCCAATGAGCGTTTACCATACGGGAATCATATTTTAATGTCTCTTTTGAAATAAATTTTAGGGAAAACAAAATTTTTAAGTATGTCCATGTTCAGATGGTGCTTCCTTCCTTATTTAACAGCTACAAATAATAAAGAATTTACAGGTTAAAGCTTGTTGACTTCGAAAGCAGTGAAAAAAAATTAGGCTGACGCACCATATTTTACAAACTGAAAGGTGTTTTGAAAGCGAAGATCGCTCAGAATAATTCGCAGGTTTCTGAAGGAGGAATTGCAGTCAATCAAGGTCAAGATTCCATTCATGAATTGATTATTTGAAAAGTGAACCCGTTTGTCGTTTCTGTAACTTGTAGCCGGTATCAAATTGCATTCAAATGATCGGTGAATTTTTGACTGCAACTTTTCAGTATACGATGAGATGGAAAATCTGAAATTTCTATTTATGCATTCTTCAAATTCAAGAAAACTGAGCCGGCAGAAATTTTATAACAAACTCGCGTGTGAATTCACTGCTCATTACGCAAGCAAAAATGCAGACTGAAATCAACCACAACTAACGGATGGCGGCATTTTGGCCAATTGGAGCAGCGCAAATCATCCGCATTGTTTCCTATCCAATCAGAAAAAAGTCCAGATTCTGGCTTTTTTACATGTGATCCGACAAAGAAATGTATCATGCCATCTTCCCGAGAGAGACATAAAGGGATAATAGGGAGAGGGCATGATTTCAGGCTAACCGACAGATGGAAGCACTGTTAGCAATTACAAAGTTCAGCTAGTGGATGACATTGCTCATGAATTTGATGGAATGCCGTTGAGAGTTTCTTTTAACAGGTCTATTGGTTTGAAAATAAAATTAATAAATACAGAGTACTAGACGGAAGAGAGCGGTTTAAATCAAACCTAGAACTACAACTACTAATTCCCTGCCATAAGGTGCTTTTAACAAACTACTTGGCCCGGGAAGGGAAAAAATTGGTGGTGTTAATGTTAAATTCCCCGCTAAGTCTCAGGGATCGGGAGGCCGGGGTTTCAATTGACTGATGCATTATACTACCAGATGTTGAAAGGGTATTGAAAGTGAATACAGTGTACATATGTGTACACATGCAGGCTTGATAGTGCGGCTTAAAATTATCCTGTTGGTGTCTTGCTTCAAGAGTGTTACCACCCAACGCCGGGGCTTTCCTAATATATAATTTAACTTTCAGAAGGTTTACAAAAATTTACAAGGGCTAAACCCCGGGGGGGGGGGGGGGGTACTCCCATACATTACCTATACGGGTATGTGCCGCCCAACGGGGTCGTGATTTTGAAGCTCCTGATTTAGAATGGGGTATCCATTTCAGAGGCGTTTTCTAGAACGGGGTATAATATTTCGAACGCACGAAAGCTCCAGTTTTGTAAGCAGCCATTTGAAATTATTCAAGGACAGATTGCTTTTAAAAATATGGTTCAATGCGTTAAGAAGCAAACTGTTGTACTCTTTGCGCCTTAGAACGGAGTATAAAAAATTGGCCCATTTCTAGAACGGGGTATCAGTTTTAGGGCGAATTCTAGAACGGGGTATCAATTTTAGGGGAAATTTTTTTTAGAACGGGATGCCAATTTGGAGTCCCGGGCGGCACATACCCACCCAACAAATACCCAAGTGCCCCCCCGGGGGCTAAACAAATATTTAGATTAAATATGGTAGTGCCTCAAAAAGAGTGAACTTCTTCACGATCGGGCTTTTACGAGGTCATAATAAGCTTAACAACTCAGTATACTTCTATACGTCTTACTGAAGAACCGAAATAACTACAAAACAGCTCATTTATAACAAATTTTCGTAACCAATCTCACTTCAACAAGATTGCAAAATTATAACGGAGGAAACTGATTCGAATAAATACACTGATCATTTTTGTGGTTCATTCCCTGACATTTATTATATGCTATATGGATTCTGTGAGATATAAACTACTTTGGAGCGAAGCTACAAGTTTTCTCATGCTTTTTATCCAGGGAAAAACGGGTTTTTGTCGAGCGAAAGGTCGCACCGCACTCACATAATTTTCCTAACTTGGAGACTCACATAAACCCTTCAGAAACCTTTTTTGCAGAATTTTCACGTAGTAATCAAAATGCACTTACCTCTTCCGTTGGAATATAAGGTAATGGTATCCTCGATCAAAAGAGAAACCTACGGAGCCCAGTTAGTGCCACCTAATTTTTCTCATCAAGTTTCTTTTTCACGACGTCAGTTTTCTCTGGTACCACTCTTTTTTTCGGCACGATTTCTTTTTTTTCGGCACGACCTTTTCTTTATGGCAGGACTCTTTTTTTTCGGCACGACTCTTTTTTTTTCGGCACGACCTTTTCTTTTTGGCACGACTCTTTTTTTTCGGCACGACTCTTTTTTTTTTCGGCACGACCTTTTCTTTTTGGCACGACTCTTTTTTTTCGGCACGACCTTTTCTTTTTGGCACGACTCTTTCTTTTCGGCACGACTTTTTTTTTTCGGCACGACCTTTTCTTTTAGGCACGACCAGGACAGGTCACCGCTGACCAATATTATTGTAGTAGCAAATAGTAGCACATGGTCATCGTAATTCATCAAACAAGATGGTGGAATCGATGACAGATACGTTTACGATGGAGGAGGTGGGTAATTTATCTACGGAATCCGTCTTTTAAATAATTATAGCTTAGCTTGCCTCTTCGTATAAACAATACAAGGAACTTAAGCCCCATACATTTATTATACATGCAATAATCTCACTGTATTTTACACAAATATGTGCACAAAAATATGGTGCTGTGTGGAATTTTTACCACTGAAACCTTGGAACTAAGGCTGATTTGCCGGTGATACTACAGATTCAGTGGTCAATCTGTCGTTCTGTTTGCACCAGTTACAGGCTGTTTTTTTTTTTTTTTTGGAAAAAGGTGTGTTGGTCTTTATTCACTGAAATTTTTACGCACGAAAGGTATTTAAGTACATCGAGTTGGAACATACAAACATAATTCTACTACCCCAGAAATCGAAGTCTAGTAAGAAATATTTCCAAATATTTTCAAAGGGAAATTTCCCGCAATAGTTAATATAATCGCTTGAGAATGTTCAGAGACAATGGAATTGAATGACCTCCTCTGATAGCTTGCACATGCGTGGAACCGAGAAACATTTCCTTTAAGAACATTTGGTCCATTTAGCAAAGACAACGCTACGTCATATGAGAACGTGAATGCGCGCGGAAAAGGTTGGACGCCTGTTCCGATGCTCAGGTTATAGTTTTGCCATTGGTTGATTCGGTTTTAGACTTGCGCGCGCCATCGTCACTGTCGTTACGTTGTCTTTGTTAATCTGCCTATTCGGGGACCAAAACGGGCTGGTTCACAGTTGGGAGGGAAATTTCATCCGTAAAGAGAGGGATGAATACTTTTAACCTTTCACCTTGTACACGTGTGAACGAGTCTTGAGAACACATGCAAACGTAGTTACTGTAAGGTCCAAATCCCTTGGTACGCTCAGCCTTTTGTCAAATTATTTTATCAGCTGTAAGTAAGGATGGTATACCGTGTGCTGGCTGTTCCAGCTATTCAGCAGTAATTCACCGGTGTTAAGAACTGTTTTGGTGGGTACCACACAATCGCAAGGTGAGCACGGGCAGCCCGAATCGTTTCGTTATTGTCAGACAAACGGGCAAAATCTCACACGTTGCTGCCCCGCACATCATTTTGTGCTCATTGTGGTTGCGCTCCAGAGTAGCCAACAAGGAGCAATATTCTCTTGTGTGGTGTACACTACCTCGAGTTCTACTTAGCGCTTAATAACAAATGTCTTGTGCAAGTTACGTACCAGTAATTGGCCATTGCCAGTCGAGTGTTAGTGGTGGAACGCTTTGCGCCTTTTCCATTTAAAACACATTTCTGTCAGTTGCATCCCTGCTATGCAAGTAATCTCGTTCCCAGAGTCCTCGTTCCGTTTGTCCTACGGACGGGCAACGGTAGTGCAGATTCTTGGCACTAGATTACCCTGCTTGTTTTTACTGAATACGTCGCGCCTTGAGCAATTCGTAACGTCAGCATCATGACCTCATTGTTAGATTTCCGATCTTCTGTTTACGTAGAATCAATGACCGTTGCGTGTTTTCGTTGCTTTTCTTGTCTTTTTTAGCGTAAAAAAGACTTTCTTAATGACCTATAGAGATGATCATTGTTCTCTTATGGTTAAAGGAATGTATAGTTTACCTAACCATACACCCAAATGTTGTTGGGTTAAGACCTCATGAATATACTCGCCACGAGTCCCCATATACGTTGGTCTGTTTTCATCGTTATTTTCTGTTTCGGTTGCCCGATAACAGATAAGTGTAGTAACCCGGGCTCAAGACTCTATCGCTAACTTCCTTTCTTTCCTAAATTTGGCTTTTTTTTTTGTTTAAAACGTAAAAAATTAGTATGAGTTTTACCGTAATCGTTGTGGGTATATTCGTGAGGTCCTTTCGGCATATTTTATCTTGTGGCCGTTTGTGTATCTTGACAACATTTTATAAGGAATAGTTTTTGATGAAGACGTTGCTTCTATGTCTTCTGTTACAAGGCCAATGATTTAAAGTTATTAAAGAAAAGCAGTTTTTCCTTGGGCGTTTAAAAAACCGAACTAAAGCGATAATTGTGGTCAATAAGAACAGATAAAATAACAAAATCAACCAATCAGATGTTGAAGCGCGAGTAAGTGAAAGTGGTTGAGAAAGTAAACCAATCACAGAGTGCAGTAAAACCCAAAGTGGACGCAGTTATTGTAAACTCAGTTTTAATCCGCTTTATTTGTTGAAAGTTATTTCAAGTTAGTCAGAATAACTTGACTGAGGACTCTTTTCTCTTCCATATTTGAGTGGAAGGATTCTTTTTTACAGTCCGAGATGTGCATGTTTCCATATAAAAGAAAATATTGTTCCAGTTCGTGCATAAAAGTATTAACGTAATACACTTCTTGTTGAGTTAACCCCGGGTTTGGTTTGATTAAGGAGGTTGTACCGTTGTCTTACGTGGAAATCGAGAGTGAAGCTTTGTTGTTTCAACCACTCTCTCGGTTTAGGTTGTTGAACATGTACACAGTAAAATGTTATTAAAGCTTTTCCAGTTTGATTTACAACGTGAATTTTCTAATTCGCGAAAATGTAGTTTGACATATCTTTAGGTACAATATTTAGTGTTCATAATTTTCTTAACAAATAAAAAAAGAGTACTAGCGAAACGAAAAAATCGTGTACGACCCATGTCCAGGTCACCACAGTTTGAGAGATGTTTTTTTCTTTCCCTTGCGTCTTGCGTTCCTCGGCGGTGGCAATTTTACATGTGCTTGCGTATTTCGCCAGTTCAATCATTTGACTTTTAAGGGGGGTGAGGGGAGGGGTTGGGTGATTTTCAAGTTACAAAAATGTCCTGCAAACAGACCCGGAACGAAAAATACATATATTGCATGGAGTTTTATTTAAACCCAAAAAATCGGGAAAAAATAGATTTGATCACAAAAGAAGACTCGAAAAATGTTCTTTCCCATGCCCGGTTACCCACTACCCCGTCAAAAGTCAAAGGGTCGGCTCTTGAAGAAAATGGGACACTACTCGAATTCTATGATTAATTACAATTTGACAACGACCTTGCAACAAAGAACAAAACTTTCACAGTGAATACCGACAGACATGTCATGTATGTAAGGCGAACAAAAATAGAACGTGTTTAGATATCCGCTATGTCATCTATTAAGGTACAGAATAGAACCAAAGCATTATCTGGCGATATAGGCATTGTATGACCTTTTTCCTGCATTATTAGGGATGCCAATTCCACAAACTCCTCTGAACAACCGTGTTCTGGAGATCTGACGCCACAGAGTTGCTCTGCAATGTCCACCTCTTCATGTGAAACTGGCATCATTAAATCTCTTGCACCAGTCAGGTCAGGAACATGGTAAAGTAAATCAGGCCGCCCACTTGGAGATTCTGCATTCCTTGACGGTCTTATCTTGTGCAAATTCCACTGGATGGCAAACTTGTGAAGCTCTTCACGTATAACTGGCATGAAGCAAAACTTGAGACATTCGGCCTCTATGACATTGTCTTCTAAATAAAGCCCGCAGTCTCTTAAATCTTTAAAAAAATTAATCCACCAAGCCATACCTCCCCGCTTAAGCATACCCCACCAGGCCTCGATGCGTTGATTAGATGACGATTTTCCATATAAAAAGCTTTGATCCTGATTGTGAAAAAATCGTTGTAAAACAGCCACGTTAACATTTTCTGTTCCACAATCCGCTATTATTATTTTCGGAATCCCTCCTACTTGTCTCACACAGTCTAAGTAGTACTGAGCTATCACAAACGGATCATTGTTTGTAGAGCCAACTTCTATCCACATTATGCGCCTGCTGTATCCATCAATAGCCCCATGAATACAAAAGCCAAATGGCCCCAGTTTGTCATAACCATCGATGTGCCATATGTGGTTTGGGCCTGCTGTTTTATATTTTCTTCTTTGTAATCGATGTCTCGACCTCAGCTGAACTCCTTCAGGATCTAATATCTTTAACATTTCTCGAACAGTCTCCTTGTCTGTTGTTATACCATGTGCGTGTAGCAACCTCTGAGTCATCTGTCTATACCCAATCGTACTTCCGCTGCCACGTAACTCCTGCTCAATAGCCTGGCAAACGTCTCGCGGATTCGAACGGTTCCTTCGCCTGCCAAGTCCTTGTTGTTTTAGTATCCTCTTTAGTTGTCGGAGACTTAAAAAACAGCCATGCAATGATCCCAAGAACAGCAAGATCTCACTATAGCCAAGGCCCAAATGAAAGTAGCGTTCAATAAGATCCCCACGTTCAACGTTCAAAAGTGGCGTGTAGGTAGGCAAAACCCCCGTGCACGTGGAAAATGATATCAAAAGCAAAAATAACAAAAAACGACATTTCAAGCATTCTGTGGCCACCATGTTGAACTTTCTGATCAAATGAAACTGCGATAGGTCAGCGGTGACCTGTAATGTTGAGTAAAAAAAGTCGTGCCGAAAACAAGAAGTCGTGCCAAAAAAAAAAAGTCGTGCCAAAAAGAGAAAGTCGTGCCGAAAAGAAAAAGTCGTGCCGAAAAAGAAGAGTCGTGCCAAAAAGAAAAGGTCGTGCCCAAAAGAAAAGGTCGTGCCGAAAAAAAAAAGTCGTACCGAAAAGAAAAAGTCGTGCCAAAAAAAAAAAGTCGTGCCAAAAAAAAAGAGTCGTGCCAAAAAGAAAAGGTCGTGCCGAAAAGAAAAAGTTGTGCCAAAAAAGAAAAGTCGTGCCGAAAGAAAAGAGTCGTGCCCAAAAAGAAAAGTCGTGCCACCCCAAAAAAAGTCGTGCCCAAAAAAAGAAACAGTCGTGCCGAAAAAAAAAAGTCGTGCCAGAGAAAACTGACGTCGTGAAAAAGAAACTTGATGAGAAAAATTAGGTGGCACTAACTGGGCTCCGTAGAAACCACATTGCTGCTTCATGACACGGGAAAAAATAAGCTCAAAGTGTTCACATGAAAATTCCCTGCTAGTAGAGGACTCTCACAACGCCTCGTTGTGAGAGACCTCTGCTAGCAGGGAAACATGAAAAACGATAACACCGCCATTTTCGAAAATTCTGCTCGTCGCACGCTTCACTTTGCTGTGACGTCACGATGGCCAGGCACATCGGACAGCAGCGCTCACGAGTTTATGACTCCCTCCTGAGCCCACGCTCATTCTGGGATGTTGCTGAACGGAAAAAAGGGAAAAAGAAAAATAAGAGCAAAAGGCGAAATGAAAAATTGTTTTAAAACTGGGAACAAATAAGCGAATTGGGAAAGAGAAAAAACGCGGTAAAACTAGAAAGGCAAAGATAATGGCCGCCGGCCGCAGCAGCATTACATCCCTTCCTTTCTTTGTTTCCTCCTTTATTTTATTCTCCAATGAAGCGATTGAACAAACAAATTCCAAAACTTGGAGCATCAATTTCAAACTAATCAAATATTTCGTTCGCATTCAGATTCGAACTTAATCTCAACGATGTAAAGTGAGGTTGCGCAATAGAAGGTTGTTACGTATTCCCAGTCTAAGAGGATTGTAAATGGCCGGGAGCTCCAGACACCCGTCCGTAGTTCAGAGAAGGTTTTCTTCATTTGATGCCGATGGCCACCTTGATGCGGCGTTTAATGAAATGATCTTCGTCAGATAAAACTTAAACATTGTGTGGGTTGATGTTGGGTCGCGTTGCCCGGCAGTGCTCCAAACCTGCAGAAGTTTCAAGGGGCTAAGCCCAGGTGCGGGGGTTGGAGGGGGGGGGGCGGGGGGTGGGGAGGGGGGAGGAGGAGGATACTCAAGATTTCAGGTGACGAGGATGATCGAATGGGGGCAGAAATCAAAACCCCCAAAAATCTCTAGGGAACACAACCTAAAAATATCCCTGGACAAAAATTTACCTCTAGAAATTCTCATACCAAGTCATAAAAATTTCCAGAAAACAAATTAGTTTTACTTTATTTGCAGAGGTACGCGCTAGGATATGCGGGAACTACAACGAATTTTCACCTACTTCAATCAAGCCACCACAAAAGATACTTGCCAAATTTTCCTACCCAAAAAATCCCGCAATCGAAAATTTAAAATCCAAAACATCCTTCGATAATCCCCGTCACTTGAAATTTGAAGTGGAGTGCGGCACAAAGCCAGAGAGAGCGGGAAAAAATAAAGAGGGAGGAGAGGGAGAGGGAAAAGAAGGGAGGTTTCTTTTGTTCTTTCCCCCTCCCCCAGGCCCACCCCACTGCTGTTTCTTCTGCTCAATCCTCCTTGCCCCGTCCCCACTTTCTGAACGCCTGGAACAGGCTATATGTTATGGAACCTTGTTCTCCCTCTTGGAAAACGTAGCGATCAATTATTATCAATACGCGCTAGGCCTAGAAAGAAATATCCCAAAAAATGCTCTAAAAATCTATCCGAAAATTCACAGTTTTTTCCCTAAAAATCCCTCCAAAAATCTCTAAATATCCCAAAAATTTTCTAAAAATCCCTAAATATCCCAAAAATTTTCTAAAAATCCCTAAATATCCCAAACCTTTCTAAAAATCCTTAAATATCCCAAAATTTTCTAAAAAATCCCTAAATATCCCAAAATTTTCTAAAAAATACCTAAAAATCCTAAAACTTCCTAAAAATGCCTAAATATCCCCAAATTTTCTAAAAAATACCTAAAAATCCTAAAACTTCCTAAAAATGCCTAAATATCCCCAAATTTTCTCGAGTAACACTGGGCTCTACGCCATCTTCAATAGAAATTGAACTCACTGAAGCTTCACTTGCATTGGCTCCTACGCCATGTTTGAAACTTACTTCCCTTGGAATGATTGGATGTATTAGAAGTAGGAAACACTGCTGCACAATTGGATCGCAGTCTAGCAGTCATTAATTAGTAAATAATGGGACAAACTTATCATTTCATAGGAATTTTAAATGAAGCGGCAAAGAAAATGGAACAATTGTTCTTCAAAATCATCTAAAAATACCCCGGAAATCCCATTTTTTTCTAAAAATCCCCAGAATTTCTAAGAGTCTCCCGATGCTCTAAAAATCGTTAAAGAAATCCGACTTTTTGTGTCTAGGCCTAACACGCGCGGCCAAATGACAAACTGCACTCTGTAAAACGCGTCTTTTTGCGGGTCAAACGAGAAATGCGCGGGCTGAAAATGCATTTACCGCCATGATTCTGATTGTCTGCAGAGATGTTAAAACAACTTCGCTTGGCCAATCAGATCCTGAGAGCAAAGGAGACTTTGGTCTGATTGGCTGTTTGATTCTTTAGTGTTCAGTCTTTGCTTAACCCTAATCACTACAGTCAGGGCTCGAAACCAAAGCGATAAGGAATACTAGGTTGTGTAAACTTCATAAGGTGTCCGAGGGGGTTAAGGCCAATGGGATCTAATGCTCGTCTAAAACGGTGTATGCCTTGAAACTAGCCCTAGTCCCTTCGCGTAAATGATCATGTCCCTTTGTGTTCTTTTTCCATTTTATTGTAAAGTGATTGCCCAAGAAAAACATACGGGCTAATGAGGGTGTTAGGTAATGTTTTGACATCATGGAGCATCTTTATCTTTAACTGACATAATTGCCTCTAGCGAGCAAATCTGGCGATGGACGGTCGGTACAAGGAATCTCATGACTTTGACAGCGAAATAAATAAATCAACAAATAAAAGTACAAGTCATATGAAAAGAAAATCGTCAATACATAAGATTATTACAAATACTCGAATGGAACGCAGCAACAGAATCAGCACATACGGGAGCAGGACACATGGCCTTTCAAGCGTGAACAGTTCTTAAAAAAAACTTGTGCGCGTTAATAATACTGTAAGCAACGCTGGAACTGGAATGGGTGCTGTGTACTAGCTCGGGTCAAGTAGGGACAGTCCACCACGCGTAGGTCGTTTGGGAAAGATATCCGTACATTTCCTGTCTTTATCTTAAAAAATATTGTCAACTTAGTGATCTTCCTACGTGTCTCAAGATCTTACCAACCCAAGTTCGACAACATTGTATTAACGCTACTGGAACGATAGTAATCGTTACAAACAAAGCGCGTAGCACAACGCTGAACATATTCGACGCAGATAATGTCTTTTTGTGTATATTGACTCCAGGCAACGGAGCCGTACTTGCATACAGGGCCGACCAGGGACAAATAGGCCCGTTCCTTGACAATAGCGCCTCAAGACGTTAAGTTCCTTTGGAAGTTTTTGGAGTACACCTAGGACCTTATTCGCTTCCTTTTTCACCTTCACAGCTGCTTTGTCCAATTGAGGGAGTTGGTGATGTAGACCCCTAAATATTTCTGGAACGTAACCCCCCAGGGGAGTGTTACACAGCGGCGCGAGTACGAAAATCACGATGGCTGACGCTTAAGGGTGATGGACATGATATAACATTTACTAGGGGCAAAGTTCATTTGCCACCTAGCCGCCCATTCCTCAAGCTGGAGTAGGTCCTGCTGGAGCTTATCGCGGTCAGCTGAAGACTCAATATGGCGATATAGCACACTGTCATCCGCGAATAACTTGACTCTTGCTGATACAGACGATAGCAGATCGTTAACAAAAAGAAGGAACAAAATCGGCCCCAGAACAGTACCCTGGGGGACACCGGATAGTACAGGTGACCACTTGGACGAAGAACCGTTTACCACCACACGTTGTCCCCAACCGGTGAAAAAAGCCCGCAGCCAGTTGTTTAGTTTCCCAGATATACCGTAAAATTTGGCCTTAAGGAGGCGCCTTTCGTGATCCCCTTAGTGTCAAAGGCCTTCGCAAAATCGAGGAAGATCACATCGACCTGGCCATGGATGTTGAGAACGCTTGCCCACTCATGAATGACCGTAATTAACTGGGTGGGGGTTTTATTCGAGGTGTGAGAAAGGTTTTTTTTCATTATCCTCCTGGGGTTTGGAGGTAGGGAGGAGGGTTCCGTTGACTTCTGTATAAAGATCCTATTGAATTTTGTTAGTTTCAGCTCGTACAATTAAATAAACAATAAACGGAAAAGTCGTCGGTGATGCATGTCACTTGCAGTTGTATATTAAGTGACAGGATTGATGCAAGTCGGTTTTCGTATATGAGTATTAGCTATCATTCAAAACTGAATCATGACCATTGGATAATGCAATTCTAGAGATTGGCTTAGCCATCATGAAATATAAGCATTATACCATGCTCTCCAAATATAGTAACTGTACGCGTCCGCCCAAAACTAAAAAAAGCTGAAAATTGGTTATTTCTACAAACAAAGTAGGGAAGAATTCTCGTTAGTTTGTGTGTGTTTTTAATAAAACAATTATCCCACTCGCGCTTGTTGGATATGAGATGATTATAGCCAAATCGGAGCTAGGCGCCTCGTTGGCTACTATAAACTCATATCCAACGCGCGCTCGCGGAATATTTGTTAACTAAATATAATTATTATTCATTCAAAATATTTTCCCGATACTGATTGGCTAAAAGCACACGCATAATTCACCATAATCAGCTGCTGATGACCAAATTTGGAAGAATTTTGCGTTTAATGAACCGATGACGTCAAAAGTGCAGCCTTCTTGCAGGTTAATGCACCGTTAACCGAGAAGACCAAGAGTGGGACGAGGTTGAGTTGTTTTGGTTGTGAAAACAAAAAATGGCGGACATTTCACAGCTGATTTCACTCCTTTCTTTCAAGAGTGAGAACTAGGCGAAATAATAGCTAAAAGCATGGCAAGAACAGCAAGAAGGGCGACATGTGCTATTTGGAGAATATTTGCGGAGCTCAACAACCCTAAACGTGCAATATCAAAGATGAACTTAACATCGATGGAAGTAAGCATGTTCTCGCTACCACAAAATCCGAAAATAAGCCCCGGCAGGGGCGAATCTAGGGGGAGGGTGCAGGGGGTGCGCACCCCTCTCCCCCTGAGATGACCTGCAGTTTTCTAATACAACTGGTATTCTGCAAAAAAAAAACTGTGTGGTTTATTGGTGTTGAAGTAGAGCAAGAGACGAGTGCACCCCCTCCTAAAAAAAATCCTGGATCCGCCCCTGCCCGGGGCTTATATTTTTCAAAGACCCTTTTTGAGCGGCTTATTTCTGGAGGGGCTTATATACGGAGGGAAATTTGCGTTTCAAAATCGGCTAGGCTTATACCTGGAAGGAAATTTGCGTCTCAAAATCGATTGGGCTAACTTATAGTTGGAAGGAAACTTATGTCACTAATTTGCAGAAAGTTTACTGAAACTCACCTTGAGGACGTAGACCTTTCTAAAACGCAGCCATGCAAGTGCTTTGTCATGGACCGAGGAAATCCAGCGATAAACAGTGACACTTTCTGACTGCAATCATTTGGCACAAGTAATAGTTATTTGGCAAGTACAAGTTTTTTAAAATTTATATGTTACTGCATGTACCGTTATGGCTTTGTTGTTTGTACAAGCCCCAGGGGGCTTATATTCGGAGGGGCGATTTAACGGAGGGTTTTTTGCGCTACGAGTTTGGGGCGCTTATATTTGGAGGGGCTTATTTTCGGAAGTTTACGGTATGTTTTTAAACTAGGAATTATTTTGAATGAATAATAAAACAATTATTGAATTCGGCTTTCGTATCATATGAAGAATTATGGAGATCTTGGAGGGTGTTATCCGCCTCGGCCTACGGCCTCAAGGGATAACACCCTCCTCGATCTCCATAATTCGTCATAAGATACTCAGCCTCATTCATTAATTGTTAAGTATTGCCTACGGCCTCGGCAGGAGTAGCTCAGCGGGTAGAGCGATGTACTGCAGGGCAGGAGGACGCGGGTTCGATTCTGTGGGGCGCTGGCGGGCCATTACTCACGGTCGTAAAATAACCAAAGAGGAAGCTATTTCATTTGCCCTGAAAACGGCTCGATATTTAGGTGGCTCAGATGACCACGCACTGTACAAATGGCGGTCCCGTCTCCCGTAGGTGACAGCACCACAGAGTCCTCAGTTAGTATTTCGTGCTGAATACCTTCACAATCCCTCGGACAGTGGGAGGGCGGGAAAAAGGAAAGCCCCCCCCAATTTTGCATAACCATTGTCTTGGATTTCTCTTGCAAAGACTGTAATACCCAGGAGAAATTGAAAATGTTTGTTTGTTTGTTTGTTTGTTTGGGGGGGGGGGGGGGGGTAGACAAGGTGCATTATGGTCTATGTGAAAGTAGTGAATTCACCATTTTCACATGGACCATAATAGACCTATTCGGCTAATTCAATGTTGTACCCAATTCAAACCCTTTGGGAATAAAACGTTTTGTTTCAGAAATTCCCATATCATTTAAATGTGAATGCCACATTATAATGCAAATACAATACACAAAGAATCTTAACCCCGCGAGATTTGAATTGGGTACAACATTGAGTTAGCCGAATAGGTCTATGCACCTTGTTTAACCCCCAAATTTTGTAAAACCATTGTTTCCAATTTCTCCTGTGTATTACAGTCGTCCCTGTTGAAAATTACAAGTTTGAAATCCACAACGAAAAGCACTTCTAACACACGGGCTACTACAACAACAGTAACTAAATTAAATATTCCGAAAAAGTGTTATATGTTCATTGCCTGAATAAATTATCAGTTCAGTTCTATGCACAATTAACGTTAAAAGCAATTGTCAAAACAATAAAAACTAAAATAGCACTGCGCGCAGTGACTATTTATAGACCCGAAACTTACACAAACATCAGAGAATTCCTCACTTTTGTGTGACTTTTGTCATGAAAATGTCATGTTTGTCTGTCTTTTGTCATTAAAATGAGAAAAATGACAAAACTCAGAAAAAAATTGCAAAGTAGTTACTCTGACGTCATTCGCGCGCTAGGCTATTGTTGGCCTCGTATATCCTGTGTTTTCACTCACGTGGCCAGCATCCATGCAAATTTATTGGAACAAAAGAAATCGTCCACATAACAAAAGATTTCAACTCCCACAGGACAGGTTTGGGACACAAATATGGTTGCGATGACGTCATGTGAAAACACACAATAGATATTTTTTAATCATTAGGGAGCTTCAGCAACAACGACGGCGACGGCTACGAAAACGTCACTTAAAAAGTGAATTCGCGCTACTTCGAACATTGTAGCGCTTTTTCCAACTCGTTCAATTTGTCAAATGTTGGCAAATTTTTCTGGTATAAAAGACTGTATTCAAGTTCGGCAAAAGGGAAAAGTTAATCGTTGTCTTGTTTTCATGTCCTCGACAAAACGTGAAATTAGGCATTTTCACGTTGTAGTCGTGCAGCGACGGCAAAGAAATGTACAAAAAAGCGTGATGCACGTGCAAATTAAGTTGTTGTTTTAGTGATCTAAACCTATTGCTTTTTTGCCGCTCTCGTTGCCTTCGCCATAGCTTAAGCTGAGTCCATATTATCTCTTCCTCTATGGGACTTCTTTAGCCATAGTGAAACAATTCAATAGGAACAAAACATGGTTAAGAATCCCAACAGGTTGGAAGTTAATCAGTTGTCAGGGCGGGACTGGAACTTGGGTCCTCCGGATTACCAGTCCCGCGCTCTAAAAGAGCGGCCACACTGCCTTCTACACCATATTCTATATTGTGCATTCTTAAATAGCGCTGAAACCTAGCAGAGAAACAGAAAAGAATACCAAGTGACTGTAATAGCACTTTATTGAAGAATTTTACCTGTTTAAACTTATGTAATGTATTTATTGTAGGTTCTACCTCCTACAGTGTATACAAACTCTTATATCACGCTGGCGACCTGTGTTAAACCACAGGTTTACCGGGTATTATACAATGCTGGTTTGTTTGCTAGTTCATGGAATCTAAATTATGGTAAAAACTGATTAAATCGCCCTACACTGCTCTCGAACTAATTCCGGTGAAAAAATGTGAGATCGGAATAACTGTTATTAGTCACTGCTAATGAACAGTAGACGCAACTAAATAACTAACCTAGAGCTGAGTCTGAAGAGCGATCTTAATTTTTAGAAGTATTGAAAAAATGCAGATGGGGATAATCTCATTTGCATAAGCTACAAAAGCTAACACCAGTTAGCATGAAAACTAAAATCTAATTTTATAAATCCATCACAAACTGCATTATCAAAATGATGTTCAGTTAAAGCCGGAACATTTTCAGGCGGAGTATTTTACAAAGCTGATTTGTTCGCCAGCTCACGGAAGTTACATTTTGATGAAATAAAAAATAGTTACATCTTAGTGTAGGGGAAGTTTTTCAGCCTATGTTCGATCCATACCGGAAAGCTTTTGCGCCGGCAGGAAAATACGGATAGGGATTCTTTTCTCACATAAGAACGGTGATTTCGGCGCGAAGCTGCACCGCGCACACGGGATCTATAAAGTGGAGAGTCACATATTGGATAGGTGTTCATACTGTACTGGAGAGCTTTGAATGTCGGCACGGCAATCTATCCGGTATAATGTGAAAATAGCGTGAAAAACTTACACTGCACTTAGGTGCAAGTTAATATTATTACCCCAGCTTTAGAATCAGATATAATAACAAAATGAACGATCGGAGTAATTTTGCTAAAACACTGAACTGTTGTTAATCACTGCTAATGAATAGTAAATGCGACAAATTTACTCTGAGCCTGAATCTGAATCCAAGAAACATTCTTAATTGCTTAAAAATATTCAGTAAACTGACCGGTAGGAATAATCACAGCTGTGTCGCTTAGCAAGTTAAATCTTAATCCTTGTATTATGAAACATCACTATATAATATGCATGCAACGACGAACAGTTGAAAGATCATGTTCTTCGTATCGTCACTCCTGATTTGTTTGTCAGTTCATAGAAATTACATTTTTGTTATAAGTGAGAAGGAAGCTTGCTTTTCACTTGGAAGCGTGTATATTGCTTCAAATCACTTTTACGAACAAAATCTATGATCAGAGTCATATCACTTAACACACTGAACCGTTATTAGTCACTGCTAATGAACAGTTCATACAAAAAACCTGGATCTGAATCAATGTAGCGACTATTTTATAGAATAAATGTACATGGTAGTATTATGAATTCATTACTGTATATTGTACAATCGGAGAAAACACACTGAACTGTTATTAGACACTGCTAATAAACAGCAGAGGCAAATTTACAAACACAGCTCTGAATCCAGATAACGATCTTAATTTTTTTCAAATAAGACTATCTAAAAATGCAGATAGGAAAAACTTTATCTGCATCAGCTACAATAGCTAACATTGTTAGCAAAAACACATCACTGCATATACGTAAATGATTTAAAGTTTAAGGTTCATATTGAGTTTCACAATGCTGACTTGTGTGCCAGCTCATTTCATAAAACTGAGAAGCATGCGCTACATCTAGATGCATTCTAAATACTGCCAAAGCTAAGTAAATCAGCACTAATATCAAAATAAACGTACTTGACTCTTATTAGTCACTGCTAATGAACAGAACAGGCAACAAATTTACTCCTGAACCTGAATTCAGAAAGCCACCGTAGTTTTTTGCGAATATAAACTTGCAGGTAGAAAATATAATCTCATCTACATCACTTGAATACGTAAATTATGTACAGTTTAAACCGCAAGTTCATCGTATTGTACAATGTTGATCTGCTTGCTACTTCATGGAATCCACATTTTCTTGAAACTGTTTGTTACAGATAAAACCACTCTGCACTTGAAAGCGTTATACTGTCCTAGCGAGACACATCAACAAAACGTACGACCGTGGCAATATCAGCAAATACACTGAACTATTATTAGTCACTGCTAATGAACAGTTCATAAGGCAGTGCTCATAAGCTCATGTTCATCATTTCGTACAATATCGATTTGTTTGCGATTTCAAATAATTTCAAAAAATGTTCGTAAAAACTGTCAAAACTGCTCTGCACTTGGAAGCCTGTATCTTGCCTAAGTGAAACGACTTACAAAAGGGAAGACCGGAGTAATATCACCAAACACACAGAACTGTTATTAGTCACTGCTAGTGAACAGTCAACTGCACAAGGTAATACATGGGGTTTAACACTTTTAAGCCTGGTATTGATTGTCTCAATTACCTTAACACATTTTTAGACTATTTGGGCGACTTGGACGATATGGAGGATTATATGAAAACCACGGTTAACTGCAAAATTAGGAACTTTTTGAACAGACATTTTGAATCGTTTGCATCTTACGCAACAGCGACTATCACTGAGGAGAACGGAAATCACCTTTAAATATTGGGTAGGAGTTGTGCTCAATATTCCTAAGGAGTAGGTTCAAGAGGGTATTAGGTTTTAATCGGTTGCACCAATTTACATGGCATAGCTACAAACAGTTGCAATAGTACTTGGGACACTGTACTGTACCTATTTTGGCTGTCCATATCTTGTGCTTGTGATCCACCCTCCACCCCTTATCAAAGTTGCTAGCATTACAAAACCATGCTCAAAACTTGGAGGAACAACTCTGAAGGGAGTGGAGGAGGGAGGTGAGTGTATATCCACATACGTGTGCTAGCAGTGATTTAAAGTAGGAAAGGCTGGTTTTTCGCGGAAGTGTCTCAACATGTTTGCAACTAGTTGTAGCACGAACTGAAAATCATTTCCGGTTCCTTTGAACCAAGAAGGAGCAGTTCCTTTTCTTTCTTTCTCCACCCCAGTCCCTACTCCTGGAATCTTTTGTTTCTTTTTACCCAATACGCTCGCAAATCATCAGTGCTTGCCCCACTTGGCCTAAAGGAAACGGAAACGAATGAGACACAGGCTAAAACTGATCCATGTGTCATCGAGTTTTGAACCATAATATGAAACAGCTTAAAATTTAATGAACTATTTTGCGTTTCCGTTGAAGTGTAAAAAGCTGTATAAGAAAATTAATGGCGCTTCTAAGTTGAGTTACAAATCAAGTAATACCAGGAGCCTATTTCTTCTCAGCATCACTGGGGGGGGGGGGGGGGAGGGGGGAGGGGGGCGGAGCCCGTATAAAAGTGACAGGGAAGCTCGTCTTCTTGCTTAGGGGTAGGGATTGCGAACTTTGGTCTCACTTAGGGTGGCCAGGACGCAAAGTTAATATTTTTTTCCTTACAGGTATCGTCTAGGGCTAGATGAGTTCATTCTCGCTTCCTTGAGGTTGTACGTGAAAAAACTGTATCTCAAAAAAGGCAAAACGCCACCATACTTTGTTGAAGTATCGTCTCCTTTAGGGCCTTAATTCTACTTTCCCGACGAGCATCCCTGTCGGTATTATATGGGAATCCCCCACCCCCACCAACCCGGGCCAGTCAATAATTAACGTCACAGTACGTTAGGCGTTTCGCCTATTTTAAGACTTCTTTTTCCGCAAAATTCACTTTTGGGAGGTGATGTCCTAGACGAAGCCCCACTGGTCCTTACTTATTATTCAGGTTTCTTAAACGAAATGAACACAGTAAACTCTCCTCGACTGAAAATTCGTTGATCTCATGCGCTGCGCCGTTGCTGGAAATTCTTGTCCGCTCTCATTGGATGGAAAAATCTGAAAATCTGACACACTGTGACCCAGGCTTCACATGAGTGATGGACTCTTGAGGTTGATGGACTCCTGGTTTTACCCATGATAGTTACGCATCGCATGCAGTGTGTACGCGGCTAAGTAGTACAAAAATATCTTGATCTACTCCAGCGTAATTTGGGTATCCCTCTGTTTTGGGTAACTCCGTATCTAAATCCCTCGTGATGTGGTTTTTCGCCCACTTTTGACATTTCAAGCAAACTGGAATAAACGCGGAAAAGTTTGAAAAAACGCGAATTCATTCTTAAAGTGACGTTTTCGCTGTTGTCGCCGTGGTCGGTGCTAAAGTAAAAGGGAACTTAAGCACCAGATTCACGAACGGCATGGCTGACCGCGCAGAACTAGATCGAGGACGCGGTTTACGCGCCAAATGCAAATCATTGAGCACACCAACGAGAAACCATCACGAACGCCGGCAGAATAATTCAGTTGAAAATGTCTTTCAAAGATTTGCATGCAGTTTTGTTCCTTTTCTTACGAAGAAAGCATGATTTCCGACGAAGAATTTCTACGTTTTGTATGACGAATACTTTTCGAAGAACCTAGAATTTCTGAACTTTTGTTTTCAACCTGAGAACTCGCGTTTCGAAGCCCGTGACCGCAGCTCAAGAACGTCTTGACATGCGCAGTGGCTGTCATTCTGCAAAAATACTTCCGGTTGGCGTCCGTGGTACCAAGAACGTCTGGTGCTTAAGTTCCCTAGTATTTCGTACCTTGGACGGGAATTCCGACGAACAAAATGCCCACGTGTCATTGTTTTAAGGTTGCCTTATGCTATTAGTTTGCACACAAAAAGACATTGCACGCACAAGTTTGAAAATCATTAATGTTGCATGTCTAAGAGGAACACTGAATGTTTTGAAGGCTGGTGTTTTTTCCCCATGTGATCGCGACATGAGCCCGTTCGTTTTGAAAGACGCCTTCCAGCCTAACTTTTTTTTGAAGAACTACGGTTGAGCTAGTTGTCGTCGGTTACAAAATAAAAAGTAAAATCCAATTCCACTATTTTTAAGGACATCACATCTCAATAAATAACAAGAACATTTATGAAGTTCAATGGTTTTAGAGCTGGTTTGGTTGTTGAACGACGGCTGTTTTCATCAGACGTAGGATGAGTGTTTTCACCCACATCACTAGGGATTTGAGCGCAAGGTGTTCAAAATATAGGGGTACTAAATCAGGGAGACAACCAAAATACGGAAACCTCCTTAGATTAAGGCGACATCAAAATGTGGGAATTCATAAATTAGGGGGTATCCGAAATGCGAGGATACTTAAATTATGGGGATACCGAAAAATGCGAGAGTACTAAAATTAGAGGGATACCCAAAATGCAAGGATAGTTAAATTATGGGGTGCCCGGAGTGTGTGGGGATACTAAAATTAAAGGGATACCTAAATGATTGTCGCACAGTTGGTAGTGGTGCGTTCAGTGACCAGGTCTCTTCTTCTCTTCTTGCTGTGTACTATTTTTCATTCCTCATCAAAGAAGACTCCCTTATCTTCTAGTTCTGCCTCAGTAAGTGCCTCATATTCAAACGGAAACTCACCATCATACACGGTCTAATAAAGAAGACAAACAGCAACGGATTAAAAGTAACGTAGAGATAGTTCTTTAGTGATCGAAAAATGGTAGCCATGATTACTTTGCGAAAACAATGGTGAGTCCCTAATTCCCTACCAACCTCAGCGTGATTGAAAAAGTTTTTTCTTCAACGAATCGCACACGCGTTATCGTCCTTCTGGAAGGAAAACTATGTAAACAGTGAAATTCCTCGAATTGTCTAACCTGCGATCAAGCGTTCTCTTTTTCGAGGAAAGTCTTTTTCCCCTCGCCCCCAAAACAAAAGGGAAGAAGGATCGCCTCATCGCAGGTTACGTTTTGTCCGAATCTTCTCGCACCCCGCGGAAGAATTAAGAGGCTGCTAATGGTCAAAAAAGGTTGAGAGGCTCCTTGTGCAATAAGCGAATACGATGAAAAATCGAAAGCTTCGCCAGTCCGCCTTATTTCATTACCTACTTAACTTGCAGTGGAAACTCAATAAAACGAACCTCTATATAACGAGGTCCTCCGTATGACGGACGATTTTCTTTACCCCAGTAACAGCAAAAGAGATGAAAAGGAACCTCGATATAACGAAACCTCTCTCAAGGGAACAAACTTTGCCAGTCCCTTAGTACGGTCACGGTAATCAAACCCGTGAGCCCTCACTCTACAGTAAAGCGCTCTACCGACGGATTTTCCATGAAATATGCCAATTGTTAGCTTGAAATACACTGTACAGTACAGTACATTGGTTGAAACGTGAGCAAACGTTTTCCTCGATATACTAGTAAAATTAGCTACTCAAGATTTTTATCTCCCCGCTTCACCTTAAATTTTTTTTTTCAAGTCTGCTGAAGGTGAGGTAAATACTGCCAAGCTAAATTTACAAATCCTTCGAAAATACAACAATAGATTGTTTATTTCGGGAAGTTATGAAATGTCTAAAATTTCGCATTTTGTAAGTAAATACTTCGCTGAGCGAATCCCTCAGCAAACCTATTGCTTTATAGGAAACTGAAAAAAAGCTGTTTAAAAATGATAAAAACTTTCCGCCATTGTTGATTAACTCAACGTAAACGTAATTTGATCTCACGAAATAAGTGACATGATGTGTAACAATCTAGAGTAATTCTTAAAAGTGTTTTTAGCTCTTTTACTAGCAGCTTCACTTTTCCTTCGTCAAGTTTTCTTTTTGCAAAATGTGTCTTTTATAGTATGGATAAAAATGGGGACACAGCCCCTTTGAAGAACGATTCCTTTTTGTCCACGAGGAAGTTCCTGGGTATTACAAGCATTAATAATGAAAATTATAAAAGAGAAACTTACAAGATAATCTGACACCAAGAGCATGTCTTTTTCATTTGCTAAAGAACACAGCTCAATGGCTTCTTCCACTGTCATATAAACTTGAGTGAGACTGAGAGGAGGAGGCCGAGGAATACTTCTGAGACACTTGATTAGTTCAGTCACTCCGCGGCCCAATGGATTTTTGTCAAGCAAAAGGAACTTCAATTCTGGTACGTAGACGAGTACATGGGCTAAAGCTGTGACTTCCTCTTCACCCATCCGTGTAGCATTCAGGTTCAGCTCTTTCAGATGACGTACGCAGTGCAGGTGTTTGGCAAGCTCACTTAACCCGTGACCGAGTGGGTTGTATGATAAGTAAAGTACACTCAGCTGAGTCACATTCTTTAAACTATGGGCTAAAGCTGTAACTCCCTCTTCAACTATCTGTGTATCATTCAGGTGCAGCTCTTTCAGATGAGGTACACAGTGCAGGTGTTTGGCAAGCTCACTTAACCCGAGACCGAGTGGGTTGTATGATAAGTAAAGTACACTCAGCTGAGTCACATTCTTTAAACTATGGGCTAAAGCTGTGACTTCCCTTTCACCCATCTGTGTAGCATTCAGGTGCAGCTTTTTCAGATGAGGTACAAAGTGCAGGTGTTTGGCTAGCTCCCTTATCCCGTGACCAAGTGGGTTGTTTGATAAAATAAGCTCACTCAGCTGAGTCACATTCTTTAAACCATGCGCTAAAGCTGTGACTTCCTCTTTGCCCATCTGTGTATCACTCAGGTGCAGCTCTTTCAGACAAGGTACACAGTGCAGGTGTTTGGCAAGCTCACTTATTCCGTGACCGAGTGGGTTCTTCGATAAGCCAATTTCACTCAGCTGAGTCACATTCTTTGAACAATGGGCTAAGGCTGTGACTTCCTCTTCACCCATCTGTGTAGGATCCAGGCACAGCTCTTCCATATGAGGTGCACTGTGCAGGTGGTTAGCAAACTCACTTATCCCGTCCGGTAGGTTCTGCGACACCACTTGTAATCGTAACGTACCAAAATACTTATAAGCAAAGGTAAGTAACTCAACCTCTTCACGCCCAAAACCACAACCACCTAAAAAGAGTTCAGATAGTTCACTTGCATTGAAAGAATTCAGAAGATCACATATTTGGTTACAAATTTTAATCTCTCTCAAATATGACAGAGAGTGTGTCAGAGTCTGGTCAGATGTTTTCTCAGTCAAATGCAAAGAGCTGCAAACATCATGATTCTGTAACACGTGATCAGGCTCTTGAAGAGAATATTTTGGTGCTGATATTAATGATCTAAGCTGTTCAATGAATTTCGGACAGGTCAGGCTTGTTAACTCAGGGCGAATTAGATAGAAAACTAATCGACCTCCAACTTCCTTAATGAAAAACTCGCCTGGGAATAGATCGCGGTACCCATTCACGGATTTTACGTCACCATAACATGTCACAACAACAGTGTCCAGATCGGACATCACAGAGAACACTCTATCACACATATCTTGATCACGACAAACAGATACACCACCACCATACCAACGTTTAAAAAAAACATAATCTGGCTTACGGAAACTGGTTGATCTAGATCTCAAACAATGTTCTCTAGCAACTGTAGGCAGGTGTTTATTAACATCTATTATTATAACACTGTTAACGCTTTGTAGAAAATGAGAATAGACAGCTTCCCTTTCTGGTCCGGAGTAGGAAATGAACAATTTGAGACTGATGTCATAAAACTCTCTTTGTTCTTCTGTGAGTTCCTTAACAGAAGGGTTTTCACAGAAGTTGTAACCTGTCAGACCTTCTTTTTCTCCTATCATCTTCAGACGGCGAAAAACAGCAACGGTAGCTTCTGATGACAACTCAGACACAAATTTGAAAACTTCAAACAGCTCCGTGAACCGTTTAAATGAGTCGACTTTAGACAGACAGTTGAAGGATTGCTTGGCGTTTTTTAAACCACAAACTAAAAACGAGGCGGCAAGGAACTCTTGCACCGATTTATGGAGAAAGAACGCCAGTTCCTCAGGATGAGGAGAGTCTGAATGGTTAGAAGTCTGTAGAAAGCCAAAATCGATAAACTTCTTGAGGAATAACCGAATGTCCTCAGGCATTTTGCTAAGCTTGAAATAAAGACGGTCATTTAAAAGTGCCTGCCAGGCAAGTTCCCCTAACTTTACAAGGTCTTCTCTGTATTCATCCATGCTTCTAGGTGTCTCATCTGATGTTTTGGCGGTAACGTGATCAAGCAGCGTCTGGCAAAATTTGTAGTACAGGTCTGAGCGGGATTTTAATGATCCTTGATAATTCTTCCAGGTTAGAACCAACATTAACAGTAGGAGTGGTATTTCCGCCAAGCCCCTCAGGTCGCGTTTATACAGAAATTCTGTAAAGTTGTTTACTTCTGTTTGGTCGCAAAGAAACTTGAGAGCAAACTTTTCAACTTGCCAATTATCAAACCCACAAATTTCAAACTGACCGTGACTTCCTGGTCTTAACTCATCTTTTTTCAGTGGTCGTGTTGTCACAAGAAGAGTGCAATCTCTCAATTCAGTGCCTTTCCAAATCAGATGAACTGGCGATGATTTTTCGGCGCTGTATTCATCATAACCGTCTAAAATAAGTAGGACTTTCTCTTGGTTACGACGAATGTAATCATACAACTGAGTAAAAACCACAGAGTCATCAGCAGACAATAGTTCGGCCTTTTTTAGCATGGCACAGAAGTCTTTCGAGTTGCAAACATCTCGGAGCTTGATTAAAAGTACAACAGCAAACTTCTTTAGGATTTCTTTATTACCTCGTGACCAGTCCACGGCAAGTTTCTTTGTCAATGTCGACTTTCCTATTCCTGGCCTCCCATACACTAAAATTCTCTTAGGAATTCGATGATGACCATGGCTTGCGAATATCTCACTGTAATCTTCAAGCTCCTCTTTTGTTGTTCCAGCAAGTTTTCTGTCATCTCTTAGCAGTGTTAACTGTACATACACCTCATCAATGTCCATGGTATTATCTCGGTCCCAAGGAGTAATCATTAACTGGCTCGCGGTACTGTTGTAAAATGAGCAAAGCTGATTTTGACTCCACTCCAAAAAAGCAGTTGCAGCATCTGTTTATAGAAAAAAGTAAATCTCTTTAAACTTAAATCCTCTCTAATGCATTGAGCAGTAGGAAGTTAATTGTACAAGTTTTGTGGCAGCACTGATAATGGTAGTTTTTCTATTACGGCCATTTACATTTAAGCTTGAAATAAAAGTAGAGCCTGATCTCAGGTGAACACTGGAGCAAGATTCTTCATGCATCAAGCTTATTACCAAATCTTACATCACCGGGTTTTTAAACAACCTTTTGATGCGAGGCTGACCTGTTGATCAATTTTTGAGATAATTATAGATTTTAAAACTTTTATACTACAGTTAGTTTACATTGTACTGGCCTCCCCTTCTTATTTAGTATTAAAAAATCAACATGTCATTATTATTTTAACTCGCTCATTGATGTTACATCTGGCTTTAGAAGCTGTGTTGTTCAGTGTTGTTGTTGTTGTTTTGTACTGTAAATCCGTTGCTCAGGCTAATCGTGGGAAAACCTTATCCATTTAACAAATAAGCTAAGGAACAGAGTGCAACTATAGTAGCTAATTAGACAAGGGAACTTAACAGAGGAGAGGGAAAAGGGTTTTCATTAATCGGAACACATGTACTGTAAACGTTTGAATTAGCACCCGCCTTTAAGTAAGAGCCCCTCCCCCCCCCCCCCCCCTGCAAGGACAAAATAATTTTGCCCAGTTATTAGCTAATATACACGATAATCACAGGAAAAAACAAACAAAAAAAATTAAAACCAAAAACAAGAGAAAAAAGAGAAAGAAACAAGAAAACAAGAAACAACAGAAGAAAAAAAAACAAGAGGAAGGGAAAATGAGCGGAAAATGTATCTTAAACTAGTAACACGTTGGATTGCTTACATGTACAATGTAGCATTAAACATTAACGGCCTGTTTACAAGGAAAGAGGGTTACCCTGGTTTACAAGCAAATTTCAAAGGTAGGGTTACCTTATCACGCGGGTCAACTTTACAAAATTGCTGATGTGTTTCCTCATGCGTGACATTCTTTGTAACGGTCCAAAATTTGAAATACCGTATTTATTCGAATAAGCGCCCAACCTCGAATTAGCGCCCACCTCGAATAAGCGCCCATCCTAAAGGGGAAAAAAGTTAATAAGCGCCCACCCCCTCCTCCTCCTCCCAATCAAACTCAATAAGCGCTCGCCCCCACCCCACCCACGTGAGTGAAGAAATTCTAATAAGAGACTTCCCCGAGGACGGAGCTTTCTTCAGAGTATTTTACAGAAACCTTGCTTTGTTACTTCTTCGCGTTTTGTTATTAGCATTTATTGTTTTGCTGCAAAATGAATAAACATACTTCACTTGCCGAAAGTGGTGAAAATTTAATAAGCGCCCAGCCTCGAATAAGCGCCCACTCTCAAGGTCCAAAAATTTAATAAGCGCCCAGGGCGGTTAATCGAATAAATACGGTAATCTTGAAGTTCTCTATGGAAAACACATTAAATTCAGGGAAAAAAGGGAAAATATTATCATGGTAGAGAGAACATAGCTTTTTATTTTTCAGATGTCTATAATAAATTAAGCTCAGAAATTGGATAATACCATTTAAATTGGCACAATTAATTGTCATGCATGACAGCGGAAAGTTGACCCGGGTGGGCGAGTTATCCCTAGCTGAGCGTTTACAAGACAGGTAGGGTAACCCTCTTGCTAGGGTAACCCTAACACTCAGGTAGGGTTACCCTAGCGCTAGGGTAACCCTACCTGCCTTGTAAACACAACATGTGAAAAAAGAAGAAATATGCGAGTGCAAGGTAATCCTGGTGCTAGGGTAACCCTAGCACCATGGTTACCCTCCCTCCTTGTAAACAGGGCCTTAGACCCTGTCCACACAAATCTGGATATTTCTGAAACTGCAAATTTTCTTTATCGCAAAGCGGCCTTCCCTCAACGCTAAACCAGTGAATCTGCTCATTCAATCCGCGGCCTTCATTAATTCGTGTAAAAAAAAATGTGGTTTCAAAAAATATCTGGATTCATGCGGACTGGAGCCATAATTTGGTACCTGAGGGCCTTGGTAACTGTTCCTGTTCCTTTGATCTGCTGCCTGAGCTCTGTTCTGATATATCTTTAAAAAAAGACACCTCTTACTTACATTCAAGAAATGTAGTACAAATAACGGCTACTAATAATGTCAATAGAAGCGCATATCAAGACAAGTGTAGTTTTAACACTTAAAAAAAGAAATATACACATGTAGCTTTGTGGTCAGCTCAATACAACTGCTGAAAAAAACTGACTCATCAGCTAAGGACACTTGGCGGTGGTTGTTCAACCTGAAAAGACCGTTCTTCTAATCTATACCCTATTTCACAACAAAATCCACAACTCTTTTGGCTCAGTTACATGACTGTACTTTAATCTCTTTTTGGTTTAAAATGACAAGAGGTCTCTTCTAATCAATGTTCTTACAGCTTGTAGGTTCCTCGAAGAAATCATAACAATTTTTATTAATATCTACACCAATATAATCAAATCTAATTAAAAAGCTGTTTTAAACAGAAAAAGATGTCATTTGTGGCACCTACCCCATAATGCAGTATTGAACTTATGACGGCATAAAGGAAGTACACTGTAACGCACCCCTAGTTTCCATAAAACAACATGCAATAAAGGGACATACCATTATGAGAAATATTTACCTTGGTAATGAGGCCATGAACGAAAAACAAAGGGCTCACTCACAATGTGTGCAACAAGAGATGCTGCCATCACACTGGCACAGGAAGACCAACTCTCTGAAGGCAACTGAGAACCATCTGCATAATCAGCTATCCCTTTCACAATTAACCACTCAATTTGACAGTCAAATGCTGCTGTAAACACCCCTATAGAAAAACAAAGAAAATGGCACTTGAGTTAAATTTGAAGACGGTCCTACATCAATATAGCTTACATTATTTTGCCTAACTTTCTATAAAAAAAAAAATAACGAAGCTAACTGGAGTTGGACGATAGATGAAGAATGTAGAAGATGTGAACTGTACTGCCTCCTTCCCAATCGTGTCAGTCTGGATTGAGGTTATGGACAGTTCATGGCTTTGCTCTGGCGGACATGCTTCAGGCACGTATTAGTGAGTTTACGCAAAAGGACAGCAAAACACATGTGCGTGACAAACATGGCAGGGCTACATGTATTACTTGCATGTTTTGTCGAGATCTTAACTTAACAAAAATGTTTTCAGCTCTTTCCCTATAGTCAATCATTTTGCTCATGTTGCTATGTTGCTTTCACATTTTTTGCTCCCAGCCCTTCCTTCCCGTTGGATGTTTTTTGGTAAGTACGGTTGTATCTGTGCATTTCTCCACTGAAGGTCTCAGTGAGACAGTGCCTGGTCGGTGCCACTCATAGGGTTGTCATGGCTAGCTTCTAGCCTCCCTTGCAACTCCCTTCAGTATCACCAGGCTTCCCACACCTATCTTTTGTCAGTGGGTTTAATTCGCAGATATAATTGTTGTAATTATTGTAATAGCAATCTAAGCAATGATTGCAAATTAACCTGAAAAAAAAACCATTAAGGGGGGGGGGGGACTTTAAGGGAATTTGAACCCATGGCTTCTGTGTTAGCATGACAGTGCTCTAACAACTGAGCAATAATAAAGACCCATAAATTGGGAGCAGGCTTATCTTTTCAGCAAAAAATTATTATAATATTAAACTCAAAGAAGTAAACAATCTACACAATAACTTGAAATTAACAATGAATCAAAAGCAATTACCAACACAGAGTCAAAAGAGACCTGCAGACTGTATGTACTTCCTAAGGCTGGCTGCACAAATGCAAAGTCAACTCACCTTCTCCTTCATTTTCGATTGCCATAGCCTGAGGATTGGTTTCAGCAAGTTGATCACACCGCCACTCAGCTCTGACTTGTTCCGGTCCACTCAAAAACTCAGCATCAGTATAAACTTGAACTCGCTGAGCTTCAGCCAGGTCTTTCAAAGGTGCTTGCCAGCCATCAGCACAATTCTTAATGACATTCAGAAAGCGTTTGCTCACATAACTTCTCATACCAGTTGACTGCTCTTGATTGCTGGTCACTACCTTTGATGCATATGTTGCTAATTTGGCAGACACAACAACATCTCCTAACTTGGACTTTGCAGGGTTGAGGCCACTACATGTTCCTACTGAAATGACTGCTTTGGGTCTTAGCACAGAGGCAGCATTCTTTACAGATAAAAGAGCACCACCAGGACCAATACCATTTCTGAAACATCTTAGTAAAGCAACTTTCATCTCCTCTTGACTTTCACCCACATCAGAAAAGTAAACATAGCCAAGACAATCAAACCAACATCTGTAGGGGTTTTTAAGCTCACTATAACAAGCTTAAGAACTCACAGTTTGTAACTGTAAGTAACAGAATATCAACAGGCAGATAAGCATCTTTTGAAGGTTTGGTTATTGCCTTAATATCAGCTAAAGAGAGAAGAACTTTATTAAGCTCAGGGGAATCCCCAACATGGTTCCTTGTATCACTTGAAGAATTCTTGGATGAAGAATGGAGACCAGTGCAGGTAAGCTGGGGTGTATCATCATCACTGCCCTCTGATGCCGTCTGATAAGGAGAGTCCCCAACATGGTACCTTGCATCACTTGAAGAATTCTTGGATGAAGAATGGAGACCAGTGCAGGTAAGCTGGGGTGTATCATCATTGCCCTCTGATGCCGTCTGATATGGAGAGTCCCCAACGTGGTACCTTGCATCACTTGAAGAATTCTTGGATGAAGAATGGAGACCAGTGGTAAGCTGGGGTGTATCACTGTCCTCGGATGCCCTCTGATCAGGGGAGTCCCCAGAGTGGTTCTTTTCATTGCTTATAGCATTGGGTTTGGAAGAATCACTGCCCATCACTGCCCTTTGATGAGCTAGTTGTATCTTGGGAAGATTTTGACATCTTGGATCCTAACAAAAAATTACTAAAATGCTAAACTGATATACTACATTAGCTATATCATGGACTGTGGGGGTGAGGCTGGGGGGACACATCCAATTTGATGATTGGTCCATTTCGATATCTAAAGGTAAGCCTCAAAACAACTATTTTTTACAAAACTGCACTTAAACACAGACTTCCATATGTGTAAAGCTGATCTGATCCACTTTCTTCAAAAGCATTTTGGATGTGATTGTGCAGGAATAAAGCTTGACTACAACTCAATTTATAATTGTATGCGTATGGGTGTGACAGACATTTAATACTCACTACTATGAGTCTCGAGCAAAGACTTCAAAGCATTATTGCATTGCATCATGTCACGTCAGTCAATCAAAAAACACAACAGTGAAAATTGTAATAAATTCTCACTGGCAGCCCCCCCTCCCTTAACGCCCCCAGGTTGGGATGAGTTATGGGAAAAGGGGAGCCCGGAGGTGGAAAGGAGTGGGAGCTAAGGCACCAGAGTGTGCCATCACTGCATAGAGGTGGGTGGGCCGACAAACTAGGTGTCTGGTGTCCATTTTAATGAAGAGAGGAATGAACAGATGAACACAGGCCAATTTAAACTCACAAATAGATGCACAATGAGTTCCCCTGCGGATCCACCGGTGCCATGGCACAGGGAGCATTTGAGCGCGTGACGGCCCCCAGGAAGAACATAACTTTATTAAGAAGCAGGAGGTATGTGAAGTAACCCTTTCAGAAAAAATTATCTTGAGCTTTTATTCTGCCCTAGTGTTTTCCCTTAATTCTGTGCTTGAAATAGTTTGACTTAATTGTTTATGAACGCGTTCTTGCTGAAATGGCATCATTGGTATCGATGCCATTAACACTACATTTTTGTTATGAAGATAGAGAACAAATCGTAAGATTGCACATTAAGGTAAATATTTATCTGTATGACTACAAATTAAGTTTGGGTACAGTCAGTTTGTAGGTAACTTTGCATGGTAATGTGAATTTTTTTCCCTGAGATATAACAGGGTGTAAGATTTTTTCCAGCATTATATATACGTCATGACTCATGAGATTTTACCCCAACCCATCACAATTTACCTTCAACCCGCAACAATAATTATTAGACACTCTCAAAATTACAAAAGGATCGAAAATGAGCTCCTTTCATAGCTGTCGACAACAATCATTGCAGACTGGAAAATTAATGATGCAGATCCAATCCAACATATTAGATCAGAGCACATTATATTACTAAACAAAAGAAGTAAGAAAGAGGAACTTCGGCGGAGTTCGAATCCACACCCTAGAGAACCTCATGCACACTAGGAAGAGCTGGAGCTTAACCGCTAATACCACTGAATCCTACACGATTTTCACAGTGAAAAATATTTTATATGGTGCATTTGGCCCTGGAAAGTTTGAAGGAAAACATTGTTTGAAGCTATATAGTCAAGCAGTTTTAAAAAACAATAGATTTGAGGGATTAGGGTACTTTTAATTTGTAGGTAACTTAAGTAATGTGCTCTATAATATGTTGCAATAAGCATGATTTGAGTATGCACTCCTTCCCCGAGAAGACTGCTGGCCACATGGGTTTGCTTAATTGTTGATTTCCACCAATCAGATTGCTGCCTCTCGCCAAATTGCTTAAATTGAGCAGGCAGCATAAATTTGTTTTTCTGGGGCAGATTTCAAACAGTGGATGTGAGGTGGTTGTTTGAAGTGGCATGCAAATACATTTAAAAGCCTTTTGGAAGCTTAAAAACCTGAAATATTTACAAAGAAAACCTTTAGAGAAGCTGCAGGTAATGGTAAGGATGTTTTTGTTATTCAACTAACTGGATCTGCATCATTAATTTTCCAGTCTGCAATGACTGTTGTCGACGGCTAATGTGAAAAAAACACGCGGATAAAAGACGCAAATGGAAAGAGAAAGTTCAAAAGAATTATGCTCATGCAGTTTCCTTTTCGTGGACATCCGAAAACAAATTAACAAACAAACAAAGCAAAACAAAAAGAAAAAAAGCAACAACACCCCTTAAGCAAGAAAGAGGAACTTCGCTGGAGTTCGAATCTGCACCCCAGAGAACCTCACGTACACTAGGAAGAGAGCTTTATAATCACAAGTACCACTGAATCCTACAAGATTTTTGCAGTAAAAAATATTTTAAATAGCGCACTTGGCCCTGGAGAGTGTGAAGGAAAACATCATTTATTGAAGCTAGTCAAGCAGTTTTCAAAAAAATAGATTAATAAGCATGCAAGTTTTGGTGGTAAAAGGAGTAACTTGAAATCATTTTATCTCATTTGAAGAAAAAAACTAAAAATTTACACGCCGGGGCAAAATTAAACCACGTGCGTGAATTCACATGCTCTTCACGTTTGTTGTTCCTTTCCCTAAAAAATGTAATGACAATAAAGGTCACTTTAACAAATGTGTGGATCTAAATTCTATTAAATGTTTTGCTTTTTTCTTTCCTGGATTCCATTTTATAAAATGTATTTTTTTAATGTGCAAAAATTAGTTGGCAACATGTCAACACAGATAAAAAAATCTATTCATTTTTGCTCGTGATTGAGTGACAAATTTGAGTTTTTAATAATTAATTAAGGCTCGAGTAACAAGTCTTGCATTAAGTTTGTATACGTAGTACCTATATGACCCACATAAAAATGTCTGTAAAAATGGTATTGTCCATTGTCTATCGTCCAGAATCTATCGTCTGGGTTTTAGCACACGCTAAATATATAGATTTAGCCAGGGCTAAAAGAAAAGCCTCCATTTCTAGACTTAAGAAAAAAGCAAATTTATACTATCTAATAACATGAACTCTAAAAGCCAAAAAACCAAAAAAAAGAAGTAAGGAGCCTTTGGCATCAGTTCACCTTCAGAGGGAGGGGCTAAATGATTAAGAAAAAATTTCCCGTAAATATTAACCTGAATTGAAAAAAAAATGTGAAATTGTAGGTCTCTTCAGTAGCAACATTACTATCAGGTTATAATTTCTAGGGTAATTATTTCTGTCTTAAAGGGAAGACCTAGCTAAAAGGAAAATTAAGCCAAGTTAGGGACGTCTGTGTTCCTGTAAGCCCATTATATTTTAATTTCTTTTCCTATTTTATTTAAACAGGCGAGGACAAAAAGCTATGTGTAGCCTTTTCATTTATACAGCCTCATAATATCTGATAGAATTAGTTTTACTGTGAGGTGTGTATTTTCTTTGAGGAGAGACATAGGAAAGCAAACGTGCGATGATCTTTTTTGCTACCAACAATAACTATAATCCAATCTTTAAAAAAAGACAAACTCGGGCTTGAAAAGCCGACAAATCTGATCGATCTGTCCTTAGAATACTGAGGAGAACTCTTTCATATTTTAAATAAGCTCACTTTTTCAGTGAGAATAGGTCATTTGCAATAAGAGGTGATGTGACATCCTTTTTATGAAAATGAAAGTAA
>OZ038005.1:5082706-5085206 GCA_964035705.1 Porites rus | reverse complement strand
AAAACTCCCTCTCCTTCGCAAACATACGGCGATAAAAACCACAAGAGAAGTCAGGCGTGAACTACATGTTTACAAGCGCTTCGTCCCCCGCCATTTTTGATCTGGCTCGCTTTTGCTATTTGAAGTTAACGGTTAACGGCTTAGATTGCGGCTTGAATTTCACACTGAAAATGGTTGTCACGTTTAGCTATACGTAAAGGTCGATTGAAGGATGTTCAGCAAGTAAATCGACCTAGTGAAAACACAACCTGCGTATGCATGTTCACTTACCTCAGCACTGACGAAGAGACAATGTTCAAGCAGCTGAACGGAGCCTGTGAATCTTAATTTCTTTTCGAATAGGCTATATAAGAAAACGCTGGATAAGAAAATAAATTCAACCCATGATAGGAGTAGAAACTTTTCAAATTTCAAGAAATTCCACCACTTTAGCCTTCCACTCAGACGTTCTTAGGGGTTCGTCACGCGTTCCTGCCCACTAAGTGGGGCAGGAACGCGTGACGAACCTTTCCTACTCCCTTGGCCTCATTTTTCCTCGCGGCCAAAGCGTTTCGGATCACGTGGTCCATGTGAAAATGTGAGGGCGTTTCCCGCCCGTTCGCCTCGGATACGTCACCGAAACGAATTGACCGAGAGGGACTGAGAAAACGCCGTACAGGGACTAGGCAATGACGAACCCTTAAGGTCAAAAAACCTGTGGGTGGGAGGCTACCACCACTTCCGCCTGCATCGAATTTAGGCCGCATGACAGTCAACATCCCACAGCCGCTGTGAACTCTCTCCTCCGCAGAGGCCTTTTTTGTAGGCTGGGGGGAAAGAAAAAGAGAGCGCGTGGGGCATGATGGGAAGGGGAAAGCTTTTCCCGCCTTTTCCTTCTTCCCATCGTTCCCCGCGCTCATTCTATTTTTCGATTATTGCTACATATTTTTATTGGGATACCCAGCGGGAGCCTTTGCGGAGGAGAAAGCGCTGCGTGTGTATGTAAGCCCGCACGCACTCCCCATCGCTTGGACCACGTGTCTAGAAACGCACGACTTCCCCCGGGACCACAGTAGTCTACTATGTTGGAAATTAACCCCGTTGGTGCGTTCCCTTTGCGTTCCGTGTGCGTTCCCTTAATTAATATGTGTAAGAGTCGAGTCAATCACGTCACCCATTGTTATAACCTAGGGAAAAAATGCGTTCCTTCATATTAATTAAGTGCCTAGTCACTGCCTTCCTTCATAGTAATTTAAGTGCCTAGTCAGTGTCTTCCTGCATACTAATTTGGGGTTCCTCCATACTAATTAAGTGTCTTCCTCCATATATAATGAGCGTCACTCTACTACAATAGGAACAATAGGCTTGCCTAGACTTGCCCGTGAAGTAACTTGAGCTCGGTTTTCGGGCAGTCTATTAAAAAAAAAATAGGAATAAGAGAAGCGATCACCTAGCAACGCGAGAAACGGCTTCCCATATCTTATTTAGCGCTAAAACTCAGATATATAAACAAAACACATGTGCACAAAGTGGAGTTGAAAAGTCTTTATTTCCGTTTAGTTTATGTCTTCTTATTGAGCTCTAAAAGTCGGATACATATAAACAAAATACACAAAGTAGAACTGAAAACTCTATTTCAATTTTGTCTGACGTTTTCTCCGTTCTATCTCGAGGAAATGAAAAACTATTAAAGTCTTGTAATTTCACGCACGGTTAATCAGTTAATTATGCGAGTTCGCAAGCCCAAAGTTGAATACAAATTAGCTCTACAGGAAAGACCCAAGGGAGAGAATCTTGACGTATTATTATAAAACAAATAACTTAACAAGGATCAATTAAAACACGCGACTAATAATTGCTAGCAATAAAATCTGACACGAGATACCGTTTAAAACAAAAAGAGTCAAATACACAGCGATTTGAAAGAAATCCATTAAAACAGTCAAAGAAAGCAAGTCATGTTTTACTTACCCCTCTCCCTTTTCAATTTTATATCCCTCCTCAATTTTTTTCTTTTTCTCTTCTCCACAATTTTATTGTTTTCCCTCCTCCTCCTCCTCCTCCTCCTCATTTTGTTTTTTCCCTCCTCCTCCTCCTCATTTTTATTGTTTTCCCTCCTCCTCCTCATTTTTGTTTTCCCTCCTCCTCCTCCTCATTTTTATTGTTTTCCCTCCTCCTCCTCATTTTTATTGTTTTCCCTCCTCCTCCTCCTCATTTTTATTGTTTTCCCTCCTCCTCCTCCTCCTCCTCCTCCTCCTCATTTTTGTTTTCCCTCCTCCTCCTCATTTTGGTTTTGGTACAGTAGGGGTACAGGAGGGGTCCCCTCCTGTACCCCTCCTGTACCCCTCCTGTACCCCTCCTGTACCCCTACTGTACCCTTCCTGTACCCCTCCTGTACCCCTACTGTACCAAAACCAAAATGAGGAGGAGGAGGGAAAACAAAAATGAGGAGGAGGAGGAGGAGGAGGAGGGAAAACAATAAAAATGAGGAGGAGGAGGAGGAGGATTGTATTCAACTTTG
>OZ038005.1:5069541-5082506 GCA_964035705.1 Porites rus | reverse complement strand
AGGTGGGTCTCCAACATGGTTCCTTGCATTGCTTGTAGTATTGGGTTTGGAAGAATCACTGCCCATTACTGCCCTTTGATGAGCAAGTAGTTTCTTGCGAAGATTTTGACATTTTGGATCCTAAAAAAAATTACTTAAATGCTAAAAACTGATACACTACCACATTAGCTATATCATTGACTAAGTATGGGGACGAGGCTGGGGGGGGGGGGGGGGGGTGGTGCTTGGGAACATAGCATCCAAATTTCTGATAGGCCCATTTCAATCCTATATCTATGGTAAGCCTAAAGACGACTATCTTTACAAATCTGCACTGACACACAGACTTCTACATGTGAACATGTGAAGCTAATGACTGCATGGTCCACTTTCTTCAAAAAGCATTTTGGATGTGATTTTGCTGGAATTAGCCCGACTACAACTTATACAACAAATAATTTTTGTACACGTGTGTATGATGTTATAAACATTACCCACTACCAGTCTCACCAAAGACATTATTGCATCCCATCATGTCATGTCAGTCAATCAAAAAACAGAATACAGAAAATTTCACTTTATTAAGAAGCAGGAGGTATACAAAGTTACTGTTTCAGAAAAATTATCATGAGTTTTTATTCTGTCCTTATGTTTTCCCTTAATTTTCTGGTTGAAAGTTTGACTTGTTTATGACAGTGCATTCTTGCTGAAATGGCATCATTTCCATTAACACTATGCTCATAAAGATAAAGAACAAAATAATAATATCGTAAGATTGCAAATTAAGGTAGATTGACAGACACAACTTTATCTGCTTCATTTTAAGCTCTTGCAGTTTAGGGTAGGTAACTTAACGGCTCTATAATGTTGCAATAGGCTCAATTTCCAGCCTCTGTTAAGGAAATGAGCCAGCGTTCTTTTCCCGAAAACCGGGCTGGATGCATGGGTTTGCTATTGTCAATTTCCAATTAATCAGATCACTGCCTGCTAAAATGAAATTGGGCAAACAGCATAAATTTGTTTTTCTGGGGCAGATTTGAGGTGGTTTGCTTCATGTGGCATGCGATTGTGCTGAAAAGCATTTGAAGCATAAAAAAACCCAAAATGTTTACAAAGAAAACCTTTAGAGAAGCTCTGGTGATGGTAAGGATTTGTTCGTAATTCAACCAAACAGTCTGGATCATTAGTTATTTTCCAGTCTGCAACAATGGTTGTTGACAGCTTATGTGAAAGAGATCATTATTTTTCAAGTCAATTCCTGTTGTAATTTCACTCCAAACTTCGCTAACACAAGATCAGTGTAAATACAGCCGAACCTCCATGTTCAACCACCTCTCATAAGCGACCAAATCCCATAAGCAACCGCCTATCCAAAACACCAAAACTTTCCCCGTCAAAGCCTTACAGTTGGAACCTCTAGTAAATGATCACCTCCTGTAAGTGACCATCACCACTTTTTGGGCCTGAAAGCTTAATGTTTTTCTATTGTTTTTAACCCTTTAAGCCCCAATATCCACAAACAAATTCTCCAGACTGATTTCTATACATTTCTGTAAAGAATAAGTTGAGAGAATTTGAGAAAAGATCAAAGCATTTTTTCTTTGGTGATCATTTAATTAATTCTCATAACCTAATCTCTTGACATTGTATGGATATCGTTAGGAGAAAATTGATGTTGGTCACTATTGGGACTTAAAGGGTTAACCTAAGTGACTACTTGACACATTCTCAGATCTCTATGTTTGCTGTGTGCACTGTGCTACTTTGATTAATATATGAAGAACTTTAGTGGTCAACAACATGGAACTTATTTTTACACATGGTCTAACTTAAAAATTGCATGCAATAAATTATCTTCCATAAAGTAGATGTGCCCAGACCTCTTCTCGAAAGAGGCCCCGTGTGGTTCGGTTCTTGTAAGTGACCACCTACACTGGAAGCGACTGCTAAGTGTTTGGGGTGTCGCTTACCGAAGGTTAGACTATACCTCAAATCACTACCAGTTTCTGCTGATTTTTTTGACAAATACCAAAGAGACAAAAACTTGTGTTTAATCCCATTATGTCATAGACACTATCAGCCACTCATGCATCCAGCTGTCTCTTCTTTGGGAGGACCCAGAGAGCAGCGGAAATCAAGCTTATTGTAAATGTTGCCAGGTCACTCGATAAATGAAAACTGTTGCATCATGCCAAACGTCCTTGTTCTTTACTTTGATAATTATATTCTTCGTGAAAGTGCACTTTTCAAAGAGGTTGGGGGTCTTTGTCGCACTTATTGAAATTCCGGAGAGGTTGGGGGGTCGTCATTTCCCAATAAAAATAAAAAATCCTGGGAAGCAGGGGAATCCTAGGTGACATTCCCTCCATGGTGGGGGTATGGATATTAATATTACTTTATCTGCAGAATTCATACATTATATTATCATTGTGAAAGAAAGAAATATGTAACTGTTCTTTGTGAAAATGGGTTTGAAACTGCACAGCGACAGAGAAAAGCGCAAAGAGAAGAGTAAAATACTGACAGTGACATGGCTTTTTCCTCAATAGGAATTCAAAAGTTTGTATGGGAATCCAAAGTCAACTAATATTCATCCTATTTGAATATATTCGTCACTTTCTCTTTGCAAATTTTGGCTAATGAACTTAAAGAAACTATACACTAAAATGTGGAGTGCACACCAGTCCTTTGTCACTTTTTAGAAAATTTGACGTCTTCCATACATTATCCGTAATTTTTCTATATTCCACAAATACTGACTGTTTTGTTAGAGATTCATCGCCTTAACATTTGACCTTTGTAGCCTTTTGTCTTTTGTCTGTCATTCGTAAACAATAGCTAAAACAATGTAACTACTCCATCGACCAATCAGGGCCTCTGACCGAATTCTGGACATATTTTACATCATCAGTATGGAATTTCTGTCACTGAGTCGCAGACGTTCCTCCACGCGAAACGTGCCCAGCGGCGAAGAGCGTGGAGAAACGGATGTTTTCACAGGCTATCCAGTTGTTTTCAGTGCTTGAAAACAAAAAAAATAAATAAAGCCTTTAGAAGCAATATTAGAAAATAATATACTTTGAACGGGAATAAAATAAAGTCGTCAAGGAAGGTTATGATCACGGCAGTTTAGTTACAATGAAATAAAAGCATTTTTTACTATCTTGCAGCCTCAAATTGCATCGGATTATACACATTATTACTTAGTCCCAGTAAAATAAATATCTGGCCGAAAACCAATGAGGTTTTCAGTTTTTTCTGGTTCGGTTAAAGCAGATTTTGAAAGACTTTTGATCTTTCGTGACATTTAATATAATTGCTGGAAATTAAGACTCACAGAGACCTGAGAGAAAACTCAAAAATTACCTTGATCGTGCTCTGAAGTCGATAACTTGTATTGACAGACACATTATTTAAATAGAATTTTTAAAGAACTAAAACTCCCAAAATATTCTGTTTTCCTTACTGTGTAGTTCCGGAAAATATCCAGACCCCCACCACGGAGGGAATTTCACTTAGGACCCCCCACCTCCCTGGATTTTCCATTTTTGCAGGAAACTGACGCCACCCCCCCGCCCCTCCGGAATTTCCACAAGTGTGACAAAGACCCCCTGACCCCTCTGGAAAAGTTCATTTTCACAAATAAAGACTATTACTGTAGAAGAATGAGGCCATTTATGGTTAGTACGCAACAGTTTCCATCAGGCCCCAGTTGTTCAAACGTTGGATAGCGCTATCCACCGGATAAATCACTATCCAGCGGATAAGTATTAGGGAAACTACTTGCACTATCCACTGGATAGTGATTTATCTGGTGGATAGCGCTATCCAACGTTTGAACAACTGGGACCATGCCAGAAGCTTGTATGCTTCTGTTTCCATTTATTTGAGTGATTTCACAACATTAAAACACACTACACCACCACAAAGTAAATTAACCTAATCTGCAATTTTTGCTGATCCCTTACTTTAAATGAAACAGATAAAGTTAACAAGTCGGTTATATTTGTGAATTTACCTTAATCAGGGCAAGCTTACGATTTGTTATTCATCTTCATGGGCGTAATGTTGATAAAATTAACGCCATACACCGAATGCAAATATGGCGGACCTCTCGGCCGGCCCGGGTCTAGTTGCGCGAAAGCGAGGCTAGTGAGGCCTCAAGAGTTTTGTTTCGACTGCGCGCCTTAGCGATTGAGTCGATCGATATGGTTTGCTTCGAGTTGTTGCATGCTTGAGGGCCACGAAAAAGAAGATTTTACTCTAGCTGGAATAGCCTTTACTTTCCCTAGATTTTTTGACAAAGAAAGTTAAGGATTCATGCGATTCGGCGCGGCGATGGGACGCACTTTACAGCGAAAGTGTGCTCGCTTCACTTGATTTAGATGAGAGGACTCACGAAAGTATTTGAATGAAATAATTTTCACAAGAGATGGTGCTGTTCCAAGATGTTTGCATGGTCTGCTATTTATCCAACAAAAGGTAAACATTCTCGAGAACGGGAGCATCCGCTGTGGACTGTAAGATCTTTTAGATTTCACGCTGAAAACAGCTGCATTAAAATATAACAACAACAATAACAATCGCCTGTTAATCCTACAAGCGTGGCCTGTAAAACTATGTAAGACCCAGAAGAAAGCGACATATTTCAAAAACAGTCCTTGACCAAAGTGCACTGAAAAAAACTAACAGAGGAACCGTTGCCAACTAAGAAAGTAAGAAGGAAAAAGTTTCTGGCAGAGAAAGAGCGTGCAACTATTCGAGCATTGTATTTGACCTTGCGCGTGATCTATTTTAGCAACTTGTCGAATGGTTTCGAGATAAACTAACAGCGATTTTCCAAAAATTGCTTCTTTTATGGCACTGCTCAAAACTCTTGAACATAGGATCGTGAAGACTGTGAAAACATTCGGCCTTGTTGTCTGTCGTTGTGTCCCTGAGAGCGCCTAAAGATTAGCAAGTCGTGACGGTGAATTCACTCGCTCTCGAGGATATTTTTAGCTTTCCTTGGCAACTGGGAGAACGGACAAAGCAAACTTGAAACAGAACCATGAATCTTTCGGTTATTCGCCCATTCTAATAGTTTCGTGAGTCTTCTCTTCTGAAGTGAAGCGACCACACTTTCGTTCTTTTAACTCGACTCCGTGATAGAAAAGTGCCTCCATTCGCCGCGCCGAACCGCTTGAATCCATTTCTTTCTTCGTAAAAGAACCTTGGCAAAGCGAAGATAATCAACTTTCATCTCTGCTGGAGTTAAATCTCCTCTTTGATGGCTCTTAAGCACCTAACAATTCGAAGGAAACCATATTGATTGACTGAATCGCTAAGTCGGGCAGTCAAAACAAAACTCCCGAGGCCTCACTAGCCTCGCTTTCACGCAACTAGACCCGGGCCGACCGAGAGATCCGCCATATTTGCATTCGGTGTATTTCGTGCGGGAATGCAGAACAAGTCAAACTTTCAACCACAAAATTAAGGCAATACAAAGAGAAGAATAAAAACTCTGAATTCTGAAATGATAACAATGAATACCCCCTGCATCTAAATTCTTGAAGGGAAACCAAGTTCAATTTACTGTTTTTCGATCGACTCATGCGACGTGATGCGCAATGGCCGTAATGTTTGGTGAAATCAACACCATTTCAGCAAGAATTCGATCACGAACATGCCACACCTTCAACCACAAAATTAAGGGAAAATGAAAAGAAGAATAAAAACCCTACATTCTAAAACAGTTACAATATATAGCTTGTGCTTTGTGAAGCAAAACTGCCACTCTACTGTTCTTTAATCGATCAACTGACAAACGTGATGTGTTGCACGTGTTGATGTCTTGAGGGAGACTGGTAACAAGTAATGGCGGCCGAATATACGAGCATGCGATAAAACGAGTTGTAGTCGGTCTAATTCCTTTGAAATTGCATCTAGAAAGCTTTTGGAAGAAAGAAAACTTTGTTAAGATCAAAAGAAAGAATCTTAAATGATACATTTCAAGTTATTTATGTCCTAAAAAAGATCTACCAGGACGGTAATAAGCAATGTTCGAACTCAGGTTGAAAACGAAATGATATTGATCCCTGGAAAGTGATTTTATTGTCCAACCCCCCTCCCCTCTGGAATTTCCTGGGCCTCTGACCCTCCCACCCCCCTGGAATTTCCAATTCCCTCCATGGTGGGAGTCTGGATATTTTCTGGAACCACACATTCTGTGTGTTACAAATTGCATGTCATTTGCCTAGTTGCTTGCAGAAACTGAACATCCTTGGTGAAACTTGATCCTGTGAACAACTTGGTTGCCTAGCACGTGACTGAAAGTCTACTACACAAAGTAACGATGCTCATGTTTTCACCGGAGTTGATTTGGAGCACAGAAATCTGTCATACAAATATTCTCATTTCTAGTCTTATTTTGAAGATGAGAAGCAAAGATGCGCTTCTTGAGAAATGATGTATTTCATTGCATTTTTATTCGGTTACACGGCAACATTCTTTATCAATAATTGTTACCGTGAGAAGAGTCCTCTGACATATCCCCACAATAACTCTGTGCAAATGGACTGTGGGCTTTTGTACTAAAGATAACTTCAGGATTCAGAGAAGCTTTAAAGAGGTGTGTAGTTGATTAACGTACACAGCAAGCTAAGTTTTCCACCACAGTCCATGATTAAGAAGAAGCAAAATTCATCACTGAAAGCTTGCTTTAAATTTTATATTTCAAAATGTGACCTCTCACGTGAAATATGACAGACAATGCAAAGAAATGAGGTAAACTGAAACATGCAAACATCTGAAAATGTTTCCCGCATGATTTTTGAATGGTTTTCAATGTTTTTAGGTTCCATTGGAAAACACTGCCAACGCTTTAAAATGCATTGGGAATGCGTGGAAATGCATTCCAATGTTTCAGAATGCGTTGTGAACGAAAACTGGCTCAACGCTATTTCCATTCAGCCTGGTTTTCCCAAATAGACCAAATAGGGTCACAGATATTCAATTAGCAAGAATTAAATGACTTTGTATTCTCATACAAACTTTTGATTAATTTTCACCATCTTGTCCTGATCACCCACCATGCCCAAACAACCGCTGTCTATAGGTTTTGAAATTCAGACTAGGGACATACGCAACTCTCTTAAACCGGGCCTCAATTTAAATGCGTACATTATAGGAAGAAGGAAGATTATTGTATTATGGAGTTTGCATTGAGAAATCGTAATTTGCCGGTGTGCAACATGACACACTGATGACAGGATGGGTTTTTAATGAATACTGAAGTTGCGTCGAATAATGTAGTGGTATGGACCAATTCCACAACATAACTTTGTCAATCAATAATTCCTGACATATTCGTGCTCTACGCCCCTAAAAAATTAATACCCCGGGGCTTAATTATTTTCGGAATTTTACGGTCGTCAAAACATTCCTGCACACTATATATGTGACAAAGAGAATGATTTCTTCCAAGAAAACCCCGTTAATAATATCTAAGACGGATCTTTTCATTACAAAAGGGAAAATCCTCTGAAAAATCGTTTACTGTATGTAAGCAGCTAAATTAGAGTACGTTTATGTTCGCTTACCTCAGTAGACTGGCTTTGGAGAAATCGAAAGGACAATGTTCTTAGTTCTAGCAGAGAAGTCCACGTAAGTCCGGCAGAGAAGAGCCAATGGCAAGATTTCCTTACAGGGTTGTACAGGCTACATAATGAAACAATAGATAAGAAAATAAATTCAACCCATGATTGCCAGGATTACTGAACTAATTTAGCTAATGCGGGAGTCGAAACTTCAAGAAATTCCACCACTTCCGCGTTACGCCTACTAGTTCGTTCGAATAAGTCAAAGCGCATGGCAGTCACCAGCCGCTGTGCATGTAAGCCCGCACGCACTAACCACCGCTTGGACCACGTGACCAGAAACGCACTGCGGCAAAAGCCTAAAAGCAAAGCATAACCAGTTTAGGGCCGAATTTTGCAACTTCCTTGCAGCATTCTCTTATCAGGAGCCCATAATAACGCGGAGTAAGTACCGTAAAATTCCTAAATAAGCCCCTCCAAATATAAGCCCCCCTAATCCGGTAACGCAAAAAACCCTCCGTTAAATCGCCCCTCCAAATGTAAGTCCCCCGGGGGCTTGTACTTGGAAAATTGCCCTCAAATACAAAGTAAAACGAAGCAAAAACGGTAAATTTACCTCCAACTATACGGCTAGCCCAATCGATTTTGAAATGCAAAACTTCCCTCCGTAGATAAGCCCCTCCGAATATAAGCCCCTCCAGAAATAAGCCCCTCAAAAAGTGCCTTTGAAAAATATAAGCCCCGGGGCTTATTTTCGGAATTTTACGGTACCTCTGTTGGACTTCTGAGCTGCTCTTACGTGGTCGCGTTTGTCCGCCGCAGTTTTACTAAGAGAAGCAAAAATAGCCGGGAGTCTCAGGCTGACCAGATTACAAAAATAGCACTAGCTTTCTTTTATCCCGTCTTCCAAGCCAAATTTTAAACTTTATCCTGTAGCCCCCAGAAACGCGTGATACTCGGCTTTCGCCAACTTCATCGGCCAGGGCTTTTTTTTTGTCCTGGGGAGAGGATCCCGGAAACTTGGGCACTCCCTTCTTGGTACTGCCGACTCCATAAGTATAGTTTGGGGGTCCTTATGTCTTAAACAAGGATACAAATTCTCCATTTTAATGGCGGTTCAAACAGGGTACCGTAACTTTCAAGACCGGAAACTTTTTTTTAAAAAAAATAAAAAAGAATCTATGAAATGAAGTCTCCGTTTGAGGCAAAGTAGTCTGCGTAAGCTTTTCCGCTCGATTTGTTGCACGAAAGTTGCAGCGAGAGCAAAAGAAGAAAAGTGTCCGCGTAGGAAGGGGGCTGGGGGAGAGTCCTTTTCTCCCCACTCCTTTGCTCTCCTTTGCCAACTTTCTAGACGAACTCCCGTGGAAACGTTTGCTATATCTGAGCTATAGGCTAAGGGAAAAGGCGGAAAAATCGCCAATTCAATTAAGGACAAAGAAGACTATAGCGGTTTATTATTATTTTTTTTTTCTGAAACATTTTGTGGATCGTGAAAAAATCACTGCCAACTGGGCACGCTGACTCCCAAAAAAGGCGACGAGTTTTGTAAGGTCCACTAAGGAACCGTGACTGTACTCCCTGCCCAGGAGGGGGGTACTCCTGGCAATTCTTGCTGGGGGTGTGCCGCCCGGTTCTCCAAATCCTGACCCTGTTTCAGACCAAAACGTGTCATTTTCCACACCCGTTTTCAGACCAGACCTCTAAAACCCATACCCGTTTACCGGACCTGGCCTTCAGGCAGAAATTATGTCATCATTTCTTAGACAGAAGCAGAAACAACATTTTTTTTCTACTTTGTTCTTATTCATTTGGAATTGAAACGATAAATACGCTCAGACACACCCGTAGTTCCCTTAATAAAAACCATACCCAATTCCAGACCAAAATGGACAAAGTGCATACCCGTACGCGTTTTCAGACAAAAAAGGACCAAAACCCATACTCTTCGGGGCGGAATACACCTTTAGATATGGCTTATATAAGGGAGTATCCCTGGGAATCCCCCCTCTAAACAATATTTTTGAAAGGTTTCTGTCAAGGCAGATGTATAAATTTTACAATGGACTCTTATCAGACTTCATAAGCGCTCATAGAAAGTTTCATAGTTGAGACCTCTTTGCTGAGGTTTGAGAGGTTGGATGGCGAGGGACATTCTATTCATTCTATTCTTTGCCTCTCGGAGACAGCGTACCAGCAAAAAGGAACGAGGAAGAAGTGCAAGAAAACAAATCAAACTGCCATAATTCAGCGACAGCGGCAGTGTTTCATGTACAAACCACATCGCAAGCCCTGACCGAAGTCGAAAACAAGCGACATTTCTAAGCAGAGTCCGAAGTCCACTGCATCACACCTTTTTGCTCGGACGCGCTCGTTTCACCGCCCTACCTTTATCCGCCCTGGCCCAACCTTTATCCGCCCTGGGAGCGAGGGGGAGAGAGAAAAACGCGAAAGCGGACAAAACGTACTCTCTCCCTTTTTCCCTTTCTCCCTGTCCCCTAGCCCTTTCAACGCCTGCTACGCAGGCTATTATTTTGTAGACGTAGTTTTTTCTTGTAATGTATTTAATGTATTTTTATGTATTATATTCTAAGAAATTAGCTCGCAATTTACTCCAAAAAAAAATGGAGTGTACTACTACTAGTGAGACTACCGTGAATAATGTGTGTATGTATGCATTTGAGTAACCCCCCTCCCGGGATGTGACTAGTCCATTTGCACTGCCCTAGGACCTCATTTTACTACTTCAACCAGAATCCTTCAAGGTCTTGCTTTCTTGTGCAAATTACGGTTTTTGTTATTTAAACCTCGCTGAGATTACCAAAAATGAACGATGAGGGCACCGGATATACGGTACGATCCCCTCACTTCCGGAAACAAGAGTTAATATTCAAACCAAGCCACCTCACACCAATCACGCCATCAAGAACAGCAAGAGCGGCCTCAGGAGGAGTTTCCCAAATTTTTTTCTCACCTAAGAGGATTTCGTCTTGCTAAGGTAGGATATACTTCTTAGAATTAGTTGAAAACAATTAGCACAATCACGTGCATGTACTTTAAAGTGATAAACCTTGAATAGTAACAATAGGAGGCTGTCGTGAGATTGCAATGTCAACTGTTTATCACTATGCATGCATTGAATTGAATACTCTTGCTAAAACACTTAAACAGGTATTTCTATTTAATTAAACCAATGTGCATATTAATTCTACTGTCAAATTGACCTGGAGGAAAGATTTGGAAAGTAACCCGGCAGGATTTTGAGCGTAAAATCATGCTGGTGCTGTCGGAAAGGTTACGGTCATATTACGGGTGGGTAGAAAATGAAGACCTAAGACCTAAGACCCAAAAACGAAGACCCCCCTCAAAATCACTTTTAAATATCTAGAAACGCGTATCTCGACCTTAGATGTGTAAGAAACAACAATATCTTCAATTATACAAAATTTCGACCAGGGTCTTCGTTTTCTACACAATCCCTCCGGTGTGTGGAAAACAAAGACCCCCTTCAAAATCACTTGGAAACGGCTGGAAACTGCTTTTAACGACTTCTAGACACTAAACTAAAGGAGTGTAAGAAACAACACGGCTCCTGACGATTTCCAATTACACAAAAGACCCTGGTCGAAATTTTGTATAATTGAAGATATTGTTGTTTCTTACACATCTAAGGTCGAGAGAGTTTGCCTTTTAGTCGAGGGTCGAGGGTAACTAGTCGAGGGTCGAGGGTAAATGGTCGAGGGTCGAGGGTTACTAGTCGAGGGTCGAGGGTAAATGGTCGAGGGTCAAAAAATCCTCCACAATTATTTTTGAACATCGTCAAATCAAAATTTTGTGTTTACTCGAGTTTCCGGTGCCTGTTTTATTTGTTTTGTGTTGTTTATAACTTTTACACTCCCACGGTGATGAAGGTGATATTACATTAACATCTAGTGGCACGTGCATCATGTATCGTTGTAACACTCGAGTAAACAATATTGAATATTGAAAGCAGAGACCCAATGGTTTTCTTGGCTAATGTTTCACTCGCTTATGAAAAGGCTGCTAGTCTGGTAACTTTCACTGTTTGTATTTTATATTTCCCACGTCCACTAGTTTTGTCCTATGTGAGACTTGGGTCAGCGTTATTATTTTACTGCCTGTAAGACAAAAACATGGAAAACTCAACGATAACAACGTAATAAACACAACTTGTCAAATGCCGCATTCACAGACTTCACAGGCTGACAAACAACTATAGCAAATACTAACAAGAAATTCACACCATCGGTTTAAAGCCTAGCCTCTTGAAATTCCGAAATGAAAGCGAAGCACGGAGGAGTAAAGGAAGAGATCGAAACAATGATACTTTTAAGGGGTATATATATCCCAGACCCACTACATTTTCGATTGCTCCGGAAAATGAAACTTGAAACTGCAAATATCACGTAACTGAATAAGCATGACAATAAGCTTTATTGACTCAGTTAAAAAGTTAATTGGTTACTCCTAATAGAGCGGTTTTCATTTGAGTGTCGAAAAGTAATTGGTTTTGCACTTTCTACACGATGCGATTGGCTTAAAAGATTCGCGCCACCTTTTCATCCAATCAGAAGTAAAACCAAAGCCAATTGTGACGTGCTCGCATGCATTTTCCCGCGCTTTGCGTCAGCCACATGTAATTACTTCGAGTTTTGATTGGTTCAATGTATTGTCTGTGTCCTATGTGATTGGCCAGAGTAATTACTTTGGTTTTGGTTTTACGACACTCAAACGAAAACCACTCTAAAAAGTTAATTGGTTACTCCTAATATGTAGTTCCGACTGCTTTTTAGAGCTAAAAGTTTGAAATGTTCTTCTACTTTTTAACCAACTTTTTAACCAACCGTAAGTGATCATTTGACAGATAAGAGGTAGGGCGGAAATTGGATAATAAGGTGTTGTAGCATTATCACATTCTTAGGCAGTACAAGAGATAGAAATTTCTCAAAGGGAAGTACCGGATGTTTTCTCGAAATTGACTATTTCTCAAATCTAAAACTTTAAAGAAAAAATGCACATGCATTGTACTCTATCTTAAATCGAATCTTAAATGTCTTATAGTTGAAGAAAATTAGAGCTGAGATCCTGCTTCAAAGTTCTCAGTCAACAGTTTAATGGTATTATGGTATTTATTGAACTTCCTGTCACGCTTCTTTCCTTTGGTTGCTTTATTTGGGAATTTTAGGTTTTAAATTGAAAAAAAATTCAGAAATAATTGTGGAGGAATTTTTGACCCTCGACCATTTACCCTCGACCCTCGACCATTTACCCTGACCCTCGACTAGTTGCCCTCGACCCTCGACCCTCGACCAAAAGGCAAACTCGGTTGAGATACCCGTTTCTAGATATTTATAAGTGATTTTGAGGGGGGTCTTCGTTTTTGGGTCTTAG
>OZ038005.1:5032041-5064541 GCA_964035705.1 Porites rus | reverse complement strand
CCTCATCAATGCAAATATTGCGATAAGCGCTTCACCCAGCCATGGCATTGCACAGTACATGAACGCACTCACACTGGAGAAAAACCTTATCAGTGCAGTTTTTGTGAAAAGTGCTTCATCAAGTCATGGCATCGCAAACGACATGAACGGAAGCATACGGAAGAAAAACATTCGCATCATGATAATGACTGTGATCAGTGCCTTAGCCGCTCATTGAACTGCAAAGTAAGTGAATACACGCACACAGGCCAGAAGCCTTATAAATGCAAGTATTGTAATAAATGCTTTAATCTGTCATCTAGCTGTAAGAACCATGAAAGGATCCACATGGAGGATAAGTGCTATATTTGCAAGTATTGCAATAAGCGATTCAGTCAGCTTGACCATTGCGTAGTCCATGAACGCACTCATACCGGCGAGAGACCTTACAAATGCAACTTCTGTGACAAGCACTTTATTAACTCATCAAACTGCATAGCACATGAACGAATACACACTGGAGAAAAACCTTACAAATGCAAATATTGCGACAAGCATTTCATCCAGTCATCAAATTGCAAGGCTCACCAGTGGACGCATACGCCGGGAGAGAAACCGCATAAATGCAAGCATTGCAGTAAGCGATTTCTCAGATTGTCGTACTGCCAGAAGCACGAACAGGCGTCTCATGCCTAAGAGAGGTCAGTCATTCAAAAGTATTAACACGGAATGAGTCTTAGCCATCCGTTCACAATAGCATCTTATTGCGGTAATATTCAGTAAGTTTGGAAGGCTAATGCTTTTTGAATTTGTACCATAGGCTACTCGATATGTATTTTATTTGATGTCGATACGTTTGTGTTCAACTTACATTTAGCTTTGAGATGGACTAGACCACGTCTTAATTTTAGTTCTTCTCCTTATTTTAATTAATTAAAAAAGCGCAATAGTATTGACTAAGAATTTCGCTAAAATTCGTATTCCTTTATCGACAAATTGAATCACCTCCATACACCAAAGAAAGTCGACCCCCTAGTGTAGTAAGTCTCACTTTCCTACCACTTGTTCTAAAACCCGGGACAAGTTAAATGACAGGGGCACCCAACGAGAATATAGTTCAAAACCACATAAACATAGCATTGTTGAACGTACTTTAGTATTTAAACGGTAGATAAAGGCTTATTTTTATCCCCTAAAAATTTTTCATCTGTTCGGATTTCCTAGCTGAAAGTACAGTGATCCGAAAATTATAGGGATGAAAATTTACCTTTTCGAAAATTTCAGCCAGGAAAAAGGCTTCCGAAAATTCTAGGTGACCTTTTTAGGGTAAAAATCCGTTAAAAATGGGCAATTATACCACTTTTTGATGTTCGAAAATCCTAGGAGAGGCAGGCAAGCAAGAAATTTTACAGGAAATGATCCGAAAATTCTAGATCTCAAATCGTCTTCCGAACAGATAATTTTCCGAAAATTGTCGTTGGGTGCCCCTGAAATGAATAAACAGGTCATACTTTAGAGTTTAGGGTTAGGGTTTCTGTTTGTCTTTTTCATTTTACCGGCCATCACCAGTTTTTCCAGGGTGTTCCGGGTTTTAGTACGTGGTGTTTGGCACAAGTGAGGTTGAAAGAGGATAAATTAAATTGAACAAACTCAATGTTTTTCAAGTTTACTCGAATTCAATCTGTTCCGTCTACACGTAACAACTACGTGTACGGATAGGCAAACATGTTTGCCCTGTGTTTATATTAAAAGGCGCTATGTTTTAACAAATGTGGTAAGGGCATTAATGGCCCACCCGATGGAAAACCGTATAACCCTTTTCTCCTTAATAAGAGGCAGTCTATACGCGTATCTACGGTCAACGGTACGGGGTAACATACGCATACTCGTGCACCAGAAACTGGGTGTACCTTTTACGCCTCTATTCTGTTTTGCCTATCCACGCCTCCGTCTGGCCTTTTTGTATATATATTTTTTGAAATAGAAAATTATAAAGGTCTCAACAATACTAGGAATGTCTTAGATGGCCATGTATCACAAACGGCAAACTTGGAAAATTTAGGCTAATTCTCTTTCTTTACCGTAGCAATAGCAGTTCCTTAATCCTTTTCCGCGAAATGTAAGTGGAAAATGTCAAAATTCAACAACCCAGTTTGACATTTCACCTTAGATAACAACCACCTCAACCAGGTTGGCGTCCAGCGGTTTTAGTGAAAACAAGGGTTTGAGTGGGGTGCTCAGTCTCGCGGGCTCATAAAACCTGGTCTCTCAAGATTCCATCATTCACTTCGGTACTAGAAAAAGAGGGATCATTATACGTTTCTGGGAAACTACCCACCTACCACTCCCCTAAGCCAACGTTTTGCCCCAAGTGAGAAGTAAGTGTTAATGTTGGCTTAGGGGAGGGGAGGGGTAGGTGAGCAGTTTCCCAGAAACGCATAATGATCCCTAAAGAGAATATTGGAACAGAGAGGGAATCTTAGGGCGTTGGCCGGGATATGTGATTTTCACTTAAGTTATTTTTAGAGGTTGTAATTAAACGGAAGTCTAATTCCTGGGACGTCCGCACACTTAAATCGATTGTTTGAAACGTCATCAAGTCCATGCGCAAGTGCCTTAAGGAAACATTGCATAATGTCTGAATATTCTCTCCTCACAACATTGAACAGAACTCTCAGCACCCATCTTCTTATTAATTTCAAGCGTTTAATTGGTCTAAAAATAACTTTGGTGGAATTCACATAGCAACAGTACATATTTCTTATTTTTGTGCAAATAATCTAGATTCTTTTAACACAAATGTCAAATCGATATAGCCCTGAACAAGGTATCCAGCAGGTGGTATTAATCCATACTGTTCGAAGCGTCTTTTATTCCATGATACGCGCGCTGTTTCAAGCATCCCTGCATCTTGACCGCACGACAAATCAGGCCCACAATGCCAAAAACGTCTAGACCATTACCTTGTCCCTAATTTTTGAGACCCTTCGACTTGTGATATAGATCAGTAAGTAAATATCCACCAACATAATGACGGAAAGAGCGCCTTTAAATAAGGAAACGTCCCAAGTATGAGAGAAACTTTTAGGAACGACAAAGGATGTGTTAGCTCCAAAATCGCGAAATTTTAAAGACTATTGGGTTGAGGGGGGGGGGGGGGGTACAAAGTTGACCCCCTCCACACCACACAAGTCTCTTCAAAATCCCCTGCGAAATTTGAGGGAGCCATATCTTCGTCAGCTTTCGACGCAACACTTGACACTTGGCAGCTTAACGGCGAGTTAAGGCTGTCTTTCCAGCGGTGTTGATATAGCCTTCAAGAGGAGAGTCCTTGTGGACAAGGTTGGGTAAATCATTGTAAAAAGACTTTCTATTGACTTTGTTTATCAGCGGCCATTTGTCACTTCCCTAGTGTGGCCACTAGTCCGCAATGCGTACTGTCGCTCACGACCAATAAACATTGTTCTCTCCACATTCCACGTGGGATTGTCTTTACAAAGTTTAGGCTCAAAACGAAATCTCTGATCCATAAAGCGATAGTCAAATTTCGTAGTAGGACAAAAGCTATAAAACTTCGGTATAGAATGGGATTTTTTTGCACTGTCGTTAGCGTTGCGCCCAAAATATCTCATCTTATCTACGTAAGTACCGTGTACTCCTAAGTACGAATCGCAGACATTTGTGATGTTTTGAAACTTGGGCGAAAACGAAGCTGGAGGGTGGTGGTAAAGTCTCTTGTCGTGGAAAAATATTTTTTTTGTGATTTTATTCAACCACAGGCCGATCTGTTGATCAGCGTGCGGGTGGCAGAGCATTGAACTTTCGTTTTGCGCCAAAAACGTTTGAATGATATCCCGAGTAAACATCATGAACGCCTCGTCTATCCAGGTCATTTTACCCCTTCTTTGGCAGTGGAAAAATCCCCAAACCAAGTTTTTATGTGGTCGCATTGGAAGCTCGGCGAGAAGTTTCTTTAAACACAGAAAGTAGTCATCGTCGATTCTAAGGAGATACCGGAAGTGAAATGTAGCCATGGCCCATTTGATTTGGTTGAGGAAACGAAACCCAAACTCGCGTCCTCCTTGAAGTGGCTGTAATTCCATATCCTTGTGAATATTTCTTTCTTGGATTGCTAACCTGCGTTGAGCATGGTTTGCAATAAAGCCATCGGTGACAAAGACGCACTTGACCTGATTGAACAAACAAAACCCACTGCATTAGGGATGGCCCTGCTGAAAGAGTAAGGACTTTAAGATGCCATGACGGCGACGACAACGAGACTGTCAAAAAAGCAATAAGTTGAATAGGCAAAACGACATCTCTGCACATGCATCACGCTTTTTTTTTTTTTATACATTTCTTCGCCGTTACTACACGACTACGACGGGAAAATGCAAAATTTCACGTTTTATGGAGGACGTAAACAAGCGACGGCTAAATTTTCTTTCTCTTTTTGAACTTGAATATGGTTGTTTATTTTCCCTTCCCCATTTCAGCAGACGTATTTCTGGTCATTAGGGCCGTTTGAACAAGGAAAAATAAGACGCGTCTTTCATATAGGACGCGTCCTAAGTAAGACTCAAACTATCCCGTATAAACGGCACATTTCCTTTGAAATTTAGCTAAGACGCGTCTTATCTAAGAGCAGCCCCCTAACACCTGTTCTTCGATAAGACGCGTCTTTGCTAAGTCGCCTCTTAATGTGCCGTTTATACGGGATAGGACACGTCTAATGAAAGACGCATCTTATTTATCCTCGAAGAATAAATGGCCCTATTGCTTCTCCCCACAGGCCCGGAAATACGTCTGCGTTCGCAAGCTCTTGTCTCCTTACCATACTCCCATCACAGTGTTTCCACCATGTTTCTCGTATCGCCTGTCGTCTATCCATTCTTTGGGGTGCAGTGCTGACAATAATCAACAGCATTACTTTTTCCTTTTTGCTCCCCAAATCTTTGAAGTCAATCAAAGGAACTGGATTGATGTTTGATATCTCTTGTTGTTCCTCATGGTTCGCTTCTTGATATTTGTCAGGGGTGCAGCCTATCTGAGGTAGTAAACTGGGATTTCTGACTCGTTGAGGTTGAATCAAGAAATAGGTGTAAAACATTAATGCCACTGAACAGAAAACAGAGGAAATAAACAGCATGTAAACGAGGAGGGCTGGTAATCGTGGACAGCTCATGGTTCCTTGTTGTCGTTGTCTTTGTTCATCAGTGAGGATTGTCGTTGATTCTTACTTGTTCAAGCTTCATTTACTTTTTCACATGAGATTACTTCATCCGGTTCTTCTACTAGGAGAGAGAATTAACACTTAAAACGTCCTATAAACGACATTCTCTATATCTAGACCAAGCCTGAGAAAACGGGCGATCCCGCACCTATTTGAAAGATTGTTTTTGATTAGCTGGGAAAACAATAGGGATTGTCACATAACAATGCCCCTATCCCTGAAAACAATGGAAGTGCAGATTAAAGGGGACCAGTGAAATAAGAGGTTTAGAACGGTGCTGGTCTACTGGAGAAAACAGCCGACATTTCGCGATTGCACCACTGGTTTCCCTGGGAAATGTCGTCTGATATTAGAAACGAGCGCAGAAATTCCATACTGATGACGTGTCACGACACTGATATGGGTAGCGCTTCTGGTTGGTCGTGCCGCGTAAGGAATTTGCTTCAACTAATAAGAATAACTATTTAGATCTGGCTAATGACGCGTCCTCAGAATGGAATTTCTGCGTTTATTTCTCAGACGTCATTTCGTCGGGAAACCAGTGGTGGCATCACGAAATGTCGGCTGTTTTCTGAGGCTATTTCTAGGCCGTGAGCGGTCGTCTTTCTTTCCTTAGAGTCACTTGCGACGAGTGAAAAAGTAAAATTATGCATTAAAAAGTTAATGGTACAAAAGAGGAAAGATTGGGCTTCCGCCCTCGTTCCTCGCGCGCTCTCCTCTCACCGTTGATCTCCATCTGCTGTGACTAAAAAGAAAAATAAGAGACTGCTCTCAGTCTACTCTTTTTCAAAAACTGATTTTACGGTGGGAAAGCGCCCGGTGACTCAGGCAAAGGGAAAAACTGGATATATACACCTGTATATATTAACGAAGCGACTCAGTCAGCTTTTTAGCCTCCCGTCAGGAGCTCATGACTAGGAGCAAGCAACTCGCATACTAGGCCTATATCACGGCGTTTTCACTGAACGGTTTATTTTTTGATACATTTTAGAGCACTTTTTACCGCGAAAATGGACGCTCCGCTCCAACTGTGAGTGCATTTAAAGTATAAGATATCAAAAAGGAAAACTAAACTTCATCAAAAGGCAAACAAAAGTTTTGTAGGTCTGCAGGTTTTGCTGAGTGGTTTGTGAGACTTCTAAAAATCTTTCTAAAAATAAACTGGTCGGTGAAAACGCCGTGACACGAGTAAGTTATGGGCTCATGCCTCCGTATTCTTGTTGGTTTTGTATTTTTGTCGTTTTTATTGGTCTTTTGTATTAAAACCTTTGCAGAATTACTCGCTAAACCAAACAGTTTTGACTTTTCCAATTATAATTTTACTAATTTTAACTCAATTCGGACGTGCAGATAGATGGAATGAGTTGGTGCTGAATGACATTGTTTAGTTTAGGCAAAAGAATATGAGAATTCAATATTCTATCGTTTTCTATCGTATCTTCTATCGTATATATGATTTGTGATCAGCAGTTAACTGACAGATCAGCATTTGCAAACGTAAGCCAAGTCTTTACGAGAAACTCCTAGAATAAAAAGCGGTCGGTATATGAAGCGCTTTGATCAACTCAAGTACTGTTTTCTCCTAAATCAATTATAGCAGACATGTTTCATCGTCGTGGTAAAGGAGCAAAGCACTTCACTTCAATAATCAACTGAACAGCTCCGTGCTTCATTATTGCAAAACACAGCCGTCTACCAACATGCATCAACATGCACTATAACTTAACTTCAAAGATGATCTATCAACTTACCGTCTTCTCGGAAGAAGATAAAAATTGGTTATTTTCCCCATTTAACTAACTCACACCTACTATTTTAACACCAAGTCGTAAGTGGCACCAAGACGTAAGTGACCCACACAGTAAAGCTAGTATTTCCGCATAATGTGATATTGAGTCAATATTGCTCAAAACAATTTCAGCCAGAATGTTGGAAATGTGTATAAATATACTTCCTCAACACTCAGTAATATTCAACTGATGTGATACAAGCAATACAAATTTTCTCAATAAAATATGCGGTACATATTGCTTTGTAGTTTTCCAAAACGTTTCTTTCTTTCTTCTTCTTGAATTGTCCATATGGCGGTTTAGCTTCATTAAGAAGAGCACAATTCTGCGTTTTCGACAGAGGATTTTTTATATGCATAAAGAAGCAATATCGGCGCAAGATAAAAAGCTGATCGCAATCTAACAGTATTGAAGAATTGTAAAAATAGTTTTTAAAGTAGTTGATCCTTATTTTGCGGCCAGCGAGGCAGAGACTTTAAATGATACCTCGATCAAACCGGTCAGCAGTTTCGGCAAATCGGGCAGCTTCGGAGGGCCCTCCCGAACCATTTTCCCCTCGGTTCGCAATAATTTTCGTTATAAAAGTTCGCTAACACGATAAGGTTCAGCAGCTTAAGATTACCCATAAACGGTTACCCGAATACTGCCGGTTTACTCAAGTGGTTCATGAATATCAGTCTGCGGAAGTTCGATTCTCGGCCAAACCAACACCTGGTGGCCTCAAATGCCGTAAAATTCCGAAAATGAGCCCCTGGGCTTATTTTTTTCAAAGGCCCTCTTGCCCTTTTTGGAGGGGCTTATCTACGGAGGGAAATTTGCGTTTCAAAATCGGTTGGGCTAGCCTTATAGTTGGAAGGAAATTTACCGGTTTTGCTTTGTCAGTTTACTTTGTATTTGAGGGCAATTTCCAAGTACAAGCCTCGAGGGGGGGGCTTATATTTTGAGGGGTGATTTAACGGAGGGTTTCTTGCGTTACGAGATTGGGGGGCTTATATTTGAAGGGGCTTATACATGGAGGGGCTTTTTTTCGGAATTTTACGGTAACTGAGGACCAAGAGCAGTCGTTGGTCTAACGTCTGTTAAAGGATAACTAGACTTTCAAGTCTTCTTGGATAATTAAAAAAAACCGCCTTACAGTACTTTCACCCGTAATCTGACGACGTGATGATGACAAAATTAAATTAGAAAAAAAGGCGATTGTAACACATTCCGCAATATTTCGATACATGCACCAAATTCAGGATTTGTGGTATCAGCGTGCGATATAGCCTCGATTACAAGATATATTACTCTCAACTTTACAGGTTTTCTTAAATGATTTGATCTTTTTGCGGTCAATTCGAGTTAAGTATGTTAAACCGACAGTTCACTCCGACAACTCGTTGTTTGTATACCAGCCTTTAAGCAATAAAACGGCCCAAATCGGCGTCGTTTCTAACCTGTATGGCGCGCCCTTGCGCTTGATCAATAGCTTCCGTGAGGGATCAAAACAAAACCAACAGGTGCCGACAAGTACAACTCCGAGTTTTCTTTGTCAATTCAGCTTATTTTTTCATTCGCTATTTGTTTTTCTGTACTGTGATCTTTTTATCTCCTTTCCTCCAAATTCAAATTCGCGAATTCCAGTTAAAAAGAGAATTTTCAAGCTGTTTATGTACACTGCAAATTCCATTTATTACTTCTTTTCCTATGTTTTGATATTAACAACAGTGAATCTCTCTACTTTCTTGACGTATATATTTTTATTACAGAAGGACCTCGTTCAAAGAAACTTACAAAAAATAAAAATAGACAATTAATTAGTAAACTAATAGTAAGCCCTTGTAAAAGTTTAAAAATATTTATATACTTTACAATAAACATTTTATTGACCTTTACTTCTCTTTTCGACACTGTTATATTTTTGGTATCTTCGAACCCTAGCGCAAAGAAACAACCGACATTTTTTCAGTAACACTAGTCGCGCGAAATGCATTATAAAACACTTATTTGATCATCGGAGACTGGTCTGCACTCTGTCGTCAAAATTATTGTGCTTTAAAACAGTGTAAAAAATAAACGGAATTTTTTCGGCCATAGAATAAAATTGCAAAGTGATATTACTGTAATTTTATTTCATTGTTTCAACTTATAATTGTCTTTGAAATGAGAATATTATCCTTTTAGGCATAATACACCGACGAAAACAAAAACGAGAACTTTTTTGAGTAAAAACGCATAATGGTCAGTCCGTCATCGATACTAACCGATCAATTTTTTTAGTTATCATACTAGTTTACAAGCCACTGGGCAAGTGGCTCATTAATTCACAGTTATAACAATGATGTCAAATTAATTAAAAAAAATACATGAAATTTAACGTTAATACGAGGCGGCGAAATATGTAACTTTTTGCTGAATATTTTATAGGAACGAAACTTACTCAGTTGCCTCGCCTTGGGAAATGAATTGTGTTCTGGCTCTAACCTTCGATCAGGTTCCATTGTCTTTGTCATTTTCGGCGTCTTGTTTAGAGAACTTGAAATTTTTCTCCGTGCCTCCTTTGTCGCTAATATATCATTTGTCATGTTTGTTTTTTTGGGAGGAAAATTCTGGTGCGAAATAAAGGTACGAAAAGAAAAAAGCGCTATGTACAGAAATAGATTGAATGTAAGATGCGCTGCTAGAAAACGGGCCCGGTTGATCTCAGACTAGATGACTCTACACCGTTAAGCAGCAGTTTTTGCCCCTTTAACTTGCATTCTCTCAAATAATATTTCATAAAAATCGATGGGTTTGAAAATGTCGAGTTCCAGAGAATGAATTTCTTCTGCGGACAGCTTGCTAGCGTTTTCTGTCAGCTTACCACGACTTCGGCGGATAAAATAGTCCCCGAAGCTGGAGGGAGTATGGCAACTGCCAGCTCGCGTTCTTCCTTGTGAAGGATGATCACGACTTGTCGTCTCGTTGCCTTGGGGAATATCAGATTCGCTCGACCTGCGCTTGCGAAGTTTTGGATGTGGATTTTCGCGAATTTTTTCGCGATCGGTTGAATTGGCTCGGGCTCTTCGGGGTATGTCAGCTGGCACTGGCAACATATTTTCCAAGTGTTCCCCAACTCCTTGCACACCGTTCCCTTTTAGTTTCCCGCGGTAATTTTCTTCTCCGTGAGCTCCGCTTAAGGCTTTGTCGTTTAGAAGCTGGGAGCAAGGTCTATGGGGCAAGGAAACAGGCGAACTCACCTCCATTTCGAAACGGCCTTGCTCAGTTTCGCCAGCGGGAAAACCAACAGTTTCATCATCGAATACTTCGTCTTCTTCGTCGCTGGAAAGGAGGTCCAAAGCTATCGATGGGCGAATTGGATTCGGATCAAGATTGTTTGGTTTATTCCTTGTCGATTTACCTGGAATTTGTAACTCTTCGTTATTTTTCTTTTCATCTACTTGTTTTTCTTCAGGCAGCAAGTTTCCCGTTTTTTCCTTCGCCGAATTATTTCTGGGAGTGGAATAATTCGCTGAACAGGAAAAGGATCGAAAACGACCTCGACCATTTTCAGGGGAGAAAGGACCTGATTTAGTATCGAGTGTCTCGTCTTCGTCGTCTGTGGGAGGTAGATCAGACTCGCTAAAATGACTTCTGCAATAATACACCAGATGTAGACATTCTGATAAACGATCTGAAATTCCCTCGGCTGAATTAGATTGTCGTTTCGAATCAGCTGATACATGAAGCGCTCCTTCGTTCATATCGAACCTGGAGTCTCTCGATTCTTCCTTTCTTTTCGATCACTATCTCAGTCCGTAAACGCGGCGAACGTTTCACGCTTAATAATGAAAGGATGAACTACCTTGACTATATTCATTTGCGGCGTGTATGTACAGTCAATTTCATTTCTTCCGAATAATTTTGGAGACAATGAAATTAATGAACTATTTTCTACATACGGGAAACTTTGAGAATTTAAAGGAAAAAATTTTTTCAAAGAACAGCGCTAAGTGACAAGCCGGCTTTTCAATGAAGAACACTAAATTGGTCAGCTTAATCTCTCTTTGGTCATGCGCAACACTAATACTGGCCACTCGTCCTTTGTAACTAAAACCGAGTGTTTCTGGGCACGAGAATGAAGTCGATTTGAATTGAGATTCCAGAAGAAAATTGCTTCGCGTTTTCAGTTTTGCTTTCATTGTTTCATCCAGGCACGCCGGTTGAGAAGTAAAGTAAAATTGTTACTTATGCGCTACTAGTCTCGATAGAGCCGCTTTACAGACATTTCAGGTGTTGCAGTCTTTCTCAGCAAATAATCTGGAACTGTTTGTTCCATTGTGATATCTAACCATTCTATTCAAAGTGGACAGACTGCAAACTATAGTAGTTGCTAAAAAATATATCTACGTGTCGTAACTGTTCATCAGTAGGATGCCTAAATGTGTGCAATTCCACAATTGGTCAGTCGGCTCCATTAAATCTTATACCAATTGAAGAACATTTAGCATGGGTCACCCACAATGGCTTTCATGACTCCAGAAATAGGATAGGATCATGTATTTTATAGAGAGTGTCGACCGACACTTGACCGATATAGCGACCGGGGTGTCGACCGAGAGTTTACCGAGGTATCGGTCGACACCACCGAAATAATCCTTACCCGTCCCACAATAGCCTGCGAACGGCAGACGTATTTCCTGTCGTCTCTTCTCTCCCTCCGAAAAATTAACGTCTGCCAACCTGAGCGGCAAAACGATTTCCGTGACGTAAAACCTTTTGTTTTGATGTTGGCCAATCAGATCAGACGTCATTTTTCGGAGGGAGAGAAGCGACAACCGGAAATACGTCTGCTGTTCACAGGCTATCCCACAAAAGACACAGTGAAAAACAAAAGGGAGCAACAAAAGAAGAGACTTTTTTCATCCAAAGTATTTTGAAGTAAAGCCGGCACAGAAAATCCGGACCAACATTGCAATGACATATGTAAGCGGTTAGACTTTCAAGTCTTCTGGGAACCGCAGGCCCTGTCCGATAGTAGTGGTCCCAGCTCAATTATAAACTTCTCCACAAGCAACTATGCATAATTGTTCTCGACAACACTGCGACCAGTGTTGTATTAAAAATCATCCCTGAAAAGCAGTGTATATGTCTTTTCAGTTCGGGGATTAACCCCATATTCTAAGCACTTCACCTTCTGCTAAGAACCGCTAGATACGATAAAGATTGATGATGATGATGATGATGATGATGATGATTACAGACCTGATTCAGAGAAGATCCTAGGTGAGCAAATCCAAATCCTCAAGACGTTCTGATTGAAAATTATAAGGAAGAACAACAAAAACACCCCCATTTTTTTGTCTAATCTCGTGCCCTGATCAAAAAGCCAAGAGACTGGGTACGAGATTGTAACCTTTCTTATTTCGGTTTTCGGTCAGCGGTTTCTTAATTCATCCCCAGACCTCACACTCTCCTTTGGAGTGGCCTGGAAGTTTATTACAGCGTAACCAAGTGGCCGAACTTTTCGTCCATATGAAACTAAAAACATATGAAACTTTTACTTGATATAAGATGCCAAAGAAAAAGACAGGCGCTCGAAAGAAAGCAGAAAAGCAGAAGGAACGTCAACGAGGGATAAGAGCTAGCCGTGAGAGGCCCATTACAGAATACTTTTGTAATGTAATTATGGTACGTCTGTAGACCTATTTCTGGCTCTTGATAGCCATCCACATTCGATTGTTTTTGTAATTAATTGGCAAAAGGAAGGACTTATGGTGTGTTTTTCTCTTGGGTGATTTTCTTTTAGGAGTGCGACAAGTGCAAAAGGTAAGCAAACAGCATGGTGTTATTAATAATGCAATAAGGGGCCCCCTGAAAACGTTTGGCTCCCATCTTCCTCCGAAATCCTGAAACTCTTGGGCTTCCAAAAAGCCAACTCTGGGATTATTAAAACTTATTGTGTACTTTCCTGTAAGGCCACTAATAGAAAAAAAATTTCCTACCAGTGGTTAAAATGGGACTTAAAACCAGGACCTTTAACAAGTCGAAATGATCAGAATAGGATTCTGGTAAGCTCCGCACCTACCCCTCCCCTAAACCAACTTTAACAACACCTTCTTACCCAAGGTTTTTGCGGTATGGCAGGAGTTGGTGAGAAGCTTCCCAGAATTGTATATTCTGTTCCAAATATCCTTCTTTTTTGTTGTGTGAACAGACGGCAAAAGAATAGAGCATTTTGTTACTTCTGTGCATCACTTCAGAAACTACCTATCTGTGGCAACTGTGGTAAGTTTGTATCTACATGTACCGTTTGAAAATTAACTTTTTAAGGCCTGATATCCACATACAAATTCTCCAGAATAATTTCCATATATTCCTTTATTTTCAGCTGGAAAATTTGTTACAAGATCAAAGTATTTTCTTTTAAATGATCATTTTATCAGTTCTCCAAACCTTTTCTCCTTATTATGTATTGATGTTGTTGGGAGAAAATTGATATTGACCACTCTTAGGTTATGCGTGACACATTACTTGATTGAAAATTAGCATCTATTTTCATATAGTAGATCATTAACAATTATTCCTGGAGCCTGAGTGGGCTCTGAGTCAATAGGGAGCTTTAGCAACGACGACGGCGACGACAACAAGGACGTCAAAAAAGCAATAGGTTTATTACGCAAAACAACAACTTTGCATGTGCATCACGCTTTTTTGTACATTTCTTTACCGTCCTTGCACGACTACGACGTGAAAATGACTATTTGCAAGTTTTTTGGAGGACATAAACAAGCGACGACAAATCTCTTTTTCTCTCTCTAACCTTGAGTGCGGTCCTCAAGAAATCAACTCCAGGGAAATTTGCCTACACTTGCCATTTTCAGCAAATTGGAATAAAAGTGACAAAAATTGAAAAAACGGGAATTCATTTTAAAACTAACGTTTTCACTGCCTTTGCCGTTGTCGATACTAAAGCTCCTTAATAGCCCATGAGGCCGAAGGCTGAATGGACTATTGACTCAGAGGCCATGAGGGCAAGAGGAATAATTGTTTTAGTAAAATCCAACTAATTGGTCAAAAATATCGAGGCAAAACAACTTTAGCTAGCAAAACAAGATTCAGCCGCCATTGTTTTGGTTTTCAAAGCCGGCACTTTTCGCTACTAGTGGGCTATAACATACAGCCTAGTAGTAGCTCAACCGATCAGAACTTGGCATAACAGACCACTAGTTGGACTTTACTAGAATATATTAAAAGTAGGTTGAGTTTGATCGTCCGGGTGAACATAGTCCTGGATAGGACTGTTGTTGTTGACAGTGACTGACGTTTCAACAACCTGTGCGGTAGTCATCTTCAGAGTCAAAGTGAGTTGTATCACGTCAGTTGATGGTATTATACTCTGGTTATTGATCTGATTGGTCAATTATATGGCGATGTAATTGATGACAATCGATGTAATTGATAATTAATGACTCCTGGGTTCAAACCTTTCACAGTTTTAAAATGTATTAGTTATGATCTATAATCTCCTTATTTTGAGGCTTGTGAGTCATGATTCCATAGGAAAGCCAGGATTTTAGTCAATTTCAGGCTCTGTTTTTCCATGAGTGGATGCACACTTAATTACATTAATTAAAAAAATGAATGCTGCTCACTTTTATCATCTATTAAAGAGAGATATTTAAAATGTTGTATTTTTAGGAAAGACAAAATGCATGGCCAAAACTGGAGACTGTGTTGTAAAACATGGAGCAAATTTCACCACTGGCATGGCAATGGTGGTAAGTACATTCTTGCTCCAACAGTGAAACCTCGCAGTAGTGCATCTAGGGAAGGGTCAAGGGGAATCTAGGCCTTCACCATATTTTTGGGCCAAACTAAAGCCTCAGGGCAGAGAAACATTTTGAGGCTTGGCCCCTCCCTTTTTTTAGCGTCTGTCTGAGTGGGGTCTCTATTTACTTAAAGGTCCTATTTACAAGCCAGAGTGCACCTGAGGAGTAGACTTTAAGGGTGCATTTCTTTACTAAAATCCAAGATCAGATCAAAAATCTAGATCATTAGGATTTTTCGTCAAGAAAAGAAACAATATTACTCATTTCGCTCAGGTGGTATCCTTCAGAAAGAATAACACGGCTGATGATAATGTTGCAAATTTGCTGATCTTTCATTGTATTCTGGACGGTTAGCTCAAGGATACTGCTTGAAGATGAGTCTTGAAATAAGATATCTGCTGGAAAAGTAAATGTTGCAAGATGTGCCGGTGAAGTTGTGTAGCAGTTTTTGTCTCGATTTTTCCTCGTCTAGAACAATGCAGCTACACACCTTTTCTTTCCTTTTTTCTCTTCTTTTCTTTATTTTTTTAGAAAATTTAATCCAAATTTTCATTCAGTACCCTTAACTTGCATGGTTTACCCAGCCTATAGTTCCAGGAAGCCTATAGTTTATAAGCCGTCAGGTTCTATATAGGCTTCCTTGCCATTACCACTTTAAACATTTGATCTTGTAAATAATTTAGTTAGAATATTGTATATTATCTTTAATGTAATATAAATTTCTGTATACTGTTGTTGTATTTCTGGTTATTGGCAAAAATAAATGAATGAATGAATGAATGACTGACTGACTGACTGACTGACTGACTGACTGACTGACTGAATGAATGAATTGTCATGTTTAGGTGCTACATGATAGTTTTACAGTCTAATGGACCATTGGTTTGTGGTCATTTTGAAGAGATATTTTAGTGCATTTTAAAATGCGAGAGTATGTTACCACTGAGTAAATTTGTCTCTGATTTCTATTCTGACTTATGTGAATGAAGATCCATGAAATTGTCATTATATAAAGTTTATAAAGTGGTCATTTCGATGAGTTATTTTAGTGCATTTTAAAATGTGAGACTATGTTACCACTGAGTAAATTTATTCTGAGTCTGAGTAAATCTCTGAGTAAATTTATTCTGACTTATGTGAATGAAGCTCCATGAAATTGTCATTGTATAAAGTTTTCTTTTCTGTTATTAAAGTGTACATATCAGAATGCTATTACAACACAGTTTATGTTAGTGTTAATTTTCATAAACATGTACCTTCTCTTTGTTTTAAGGGAGCTATTTGTGATTTTTGTGAAGCATTTATCTGTCATAGCAAAAAGTGCCTTACAACACATGCATGTGAATGTGCTCTCAGAGATGGTGACTGCATTGAATGTGAACGAGGAGTCTGGGATCATGGTATATTGTATTTTAATGTGTTTAAATGAGATTAAGGCTAAGTTAAACTTGAGATAGTGCTGGCCAGCAGTCTTTCAAGCAATATTATTGGGGGTGCTCTGGAAGCTTCAAAGTCAGGCCGATGGGTTTTCACAGCTTCTCTTTTTAGGTCAGGCTATAAAGTTCATATTTCTGCTCTTTGCGTGTGCCTGTAGTAATTTTTCATATAAACCATCAGCAGTGTAGCCTGTTAGCAGGGGCACATGTGCTAGGGCCTGTTTACATGGAGGTGAGGGACCCCAGATAGGTGAGGTAACATGTGGCAGGTCAACCCACCTATCATGTAACATGATCAAATTAAAATGAGAGATTATAAGGACAGGCAGCTTACCTCACCTACCTGGGGCTCCCCTCTTCCATGTAAACAGGCCCTTAGTTTGGGAAAAATTTTAGTGCAGAGCACCAGTGTGAGCCCTGTTCTTCTTGCCAGGCTCGCCAGTTTGCGCTGGCAGTTCTGCCACCAAACTTTTTGCCGAACTCGTAATAGTTAATGAGCCATCTCACAGGCTATCAGCGGTACTGTATGGTATGGACACAATTTAGGCTGCAGATCCAAGTTTTATCTTTATAGAGCTGAAACATGGGGAACTTGGGTGGCGCAGTGGTGTGAGCACTCGCCTCCCACCAATGTGGCCTGGGTTTGAATCCTGGCATTGATGCCATATGTTGGTTGAGTTAGTTGTTGGTTCTCTCCCTTGCTCTGAGTGGTTTTTCTACGGGTACTCTAGTTTTCCCCTCTCCTCCAAAAGCAACACTTCCAAATTCCAATTCAATCTGAAACGCATGGACACATTTCAACGAGTTCTCATGAACTCCTAGGTGCTCCGTAAGTAAAAAAAATAACAATTCCAGTTACAGAGATATTTATGGAACTGGCACTGAAAGAAATGCCCATAACAGAAAGATCTGTCTTAGGGGTGTACGTCCTTAGAGAGGTGAAAATAATAAAAAACAATGAGATTTGGAAATAATGAAAATATTTATTTGTTCACAGGTGGACGCCTCTTCATTTGTTCATATTGCGAATCTTTCTTGTGCGAAGATGATCAGTTTGAACATCAAGCTAAGTGTCAAGTACTGGAGTCTGAAACATTAAAGTGTAAGTTTTTTTTAGGAAATTCCAAGGTTGCTTTTCACTCGACCACTTTGTGCCCAGTTTCAATTACTGGAAACTCTTTCCCACCTTAACCATTTTGTCACTTTAGGTCTCTCAGAATTGCTGCCTGGTTCTTAGGCTATCCCCTTTTTCTTTTCGTTGAGCGTTGAATGCAATTCCTGATATTAGGTCGGTCGGTTGGATTGAAAAAAAACCTAAAAAAAGATCACAAGAAGTCTTGGAATAGGAGGCCCTGGTACCCTGGAACGACGTTAAAAGTTAACTTTCACATAATTGGATTAACAAAATGTACAATTTGCTGTAAAAAATGTTCCTGTTTTTCTCTATGCTGTTACTATGATAATTTTTCAGATAGATTAAAAGAATTATTCCTAGTGAAAAATGGTTTAACTATGTCATTACTTTTTTTTTTGAAAATGCCAAAAATTTGGGTCGGTTGGATGATGCTAAACGGAAGAAAAAAAAAAGAGGATGGCCTTAGCTGGGTCTTAGCTTAATGGGATAGAGCGGTTTTCATTTGAGTGTCGAAAAGTAATTGGTTTTGCACTTTCTACATGATGCGATTGGCTTAAAAGATTCGCGCCACCTTTTAATCCAATCAGAAGTAAAACCAAAGCCAATTGTGACGCGCTCGCATGCATTTTCCCGCGCTTTGCGTCAGCCACATGTAATTACTTCGAGTTTTGATTGGTTCAATGTATTGTCTGTGTCCTATGTGATTGGCCAGAGTAATTACTTTGGTTTTGGTTTTACGACACTCAAACGAAAACCACTCTAAGTGCCAGTCGGTTGAAAGGGAGGCCATGAGTTCAAACCTCAGCTGGACCAGCGCTCAGGGTCTTTAAATAACTTGCGAAAGTCAGTGCTGCCTTGTAATCATGTCAGCAAAATTTGGTTAGACTTTCTTGTCTTCTCAGATAAGGATGATCAATCTGTGGGCCCCTTCTCACATATGAAAGTTCTATGAGATGTTAAAGAACACACACACTGTCGAGAAGGATTCAGGGAACCATTGTTGGCCGTTTTTACCCTCCCATGATTTTGATTTTGATTTTTGCCTGGGACTAGTTAGGGAAAATCTGGTTACAAGGCTAAAAATATGCCTTGAAATTAGTAAACATGAATAGTGGGATCGTGATTTGTTGAAAGCTAACGAAAAAAAGCTCCGCAGAGTCACCAACGTTTATATAGTGGTGGTTTTGGTGGTGGGGGACAGTTTCATTGGTGTGATTCACCATACACGGAGAAACGTCTGTAAAATTTTTTGACTTTGTTTAAAGATATCTTAGCTCAATTTTAATTTATCACCTTTAAACTTGGTACGTTTCTAGTAGTGTCAAAGGATATTCACTAATTATCTTTTTGAAACGTTTATGAGCAAATGAGTGCATGTTATTCAGTGTTAGGTGCTTAAACTAGAGAAGCTCAGGATGAAGGCCACTTCGGTCGATATACCTAGAATTAAGTTTACTCTAGCTTTGGTACCAACTGAAGAGATTGAATAGAGATTGGTGGTGCGAGTGATTTGATTGTCTGCAATCATAGCTCTTTTTTCCTGAAGTATCCTTTGAGATTTTTTAGTTCTTACTGGTTTTTCTATGTTCTTTTTTCTTTAGGTGGTTCCTGTAACAAATTAGGTCAATATTCATGTCTTAAGTGCAAGGTAAGCATCGCTTGCAAGTTGCAGTTAACTAAAACTTTACTAGCAATGCATGAGAAAGGAAATTGAATCCCTCTGGAACGAAGAGTGAATTCAAGAAGATACAGTTAAAGTCGACACTTAAGTTCAAAGGTATGCCTAGGCTCTTCATATTTAATGAATTTAACTATCCTTAGCAAATAAGTACGCGGTGCAAAGTATCAAATTTTGTTCTCTTTAATTATTATTACGGCTAGTTTTTCTTATTTTTCTTTCTCTAATTCCACTTCACCTCCCGTCTTGATAAGCTTAACCCTTTAAGTCAGGATCAAAACGTGGTTAGGAACTGTGTAGCGCTGATAAGTTGATTACAATTAAAATTTGTCTTGTGTTCTTAGCGCTAAAATGTTTGAAAATCCAGACGTTTCGGGACTACTGTCCCTTCATCAGTGGAAGATGCCGTTACACTGAACGCGCGTCATTTTATTCAAATGTGGCAACATTTGAGGAGCGCGCTGGAAGAGTTCGCTCAAATAAAATTGAAGTCAACGTTTATGCCGCGCGGCTGAGGAGTTTTGCATTTAAAAATTAGGCGGCCCTCCGCTTTACGTCTGTCCCTGGTGTTGTGAAGTCCCGCTCGCACAACAGCTACCATCATATCATCTGTTGTGTGACCGGGGGAGGAAAAATGTTTAGCAACGGGTAGGTCGGCTTTCTTTGAGACAGATCTGAGGTGTTCGCAGAACCTGTCCCCAAGCCTACGTCCGGTTTCGCCAACGTACGACAGAGTGCATGCCCGACAAGTTATGATATACACGAGGTTACTTGTCGTGCATGAGAACCCCTGCCGTATGGTCAGAGGTTCACCGGGGGTGTTGATCTGGGGGCTGGGTTGGTATGGGCACAGGTCTTGCATCGTGGACGACGGCAGGGAAAAGTTCCATTTGGTTCATCCTCAGTGTTTGCGCCCGATTGAAGGTTGCTGCTGACCAAGGAGTCACGCAGGTTGGGGTCGCGAGTAACCCTTCAAGCCCTAATAGTGATCAGCATCAAATTTCTCCTTGGAATATCAACCTTTCGTAAAACAGAGTGGTCGTGAGAATTACGGACATAATCACACAAGATGAATTTGCTTGGTATTTTATCAACTTCTTCTCCCCACTACTTCTGTAGGAATTGAATAGGGGCAACAAATGAGAATTCAAATTTTGATCTTACGGTTTAAAGGGTTAAGCTAACTGCGGGTCGTGCGAAATGTCCTTTTCCCTTTTCAGTTTACTTTAATTTATTACTTGTTAACTTTTCATGTGTAATAAAGTTGTTGTTGATATGATGACTGATCAGTAGGGGAATATCGAATATCATTTGGGGAATATCGTGAAAAGTTGCGCGTTCCAGCACGGCTCGCTACTAGCTGACAAGTTACTGACGCTCCAGATATTATAGTACAGTTATCCCAAACCTGTTATGTGAGTGCCTGTTAAGTTTTAATAAATCTAGTAGTATTGCTAACGTAGGGATTTGTTGGGTTCAAATCGAAAACGTAAAAAATTTGAATTGCGGTTCATGTGTCATTTTGAAGCGAGCCGGGCGTGTTGACTGCTAAAGTAAGTTCGTTTTTTTTGGTGTTTTTTTTTCGTGCTTATATGACTTTATCAAGTCCAAGATTTAACTCAGCGGTCCTCATCCTCAAAGACCTCTTGTACATGATTGTTAACAGTTCAAGTTATTATATTCTGCATTATTTTAGGCGTGTTACTGTGAAGACCACGTTAGAAGAAAAGGTGTAAAGTACACTAGAGGGCAGCCGATTCCCTGCCCAAAATGTGGGTACGAAACCAAGGAAACTAAAGAGCTCAGCATGTCGAGTAAGTTAGCAATGTTTCCTTACTTCTCTTGTAGTTAGAACAGTTAAAGTGGTCAAATTTGACCTTCGGAAACTTATATGACATTGATTACCTTAGCCAGTCAGAATGCACGAAGATAATGTAATAAACCAATCAGAACTCGAAGCACCTTTGTGTAGCAGGCGTCTTTGCCCCAGGCGCGGGAAATTTATGCAAATAGGCCACTTTATTTTCTGATTGTTTGAAAGGACCGCGCCAAAGTTTGTTGCCATTTGCGTTTTCTGACAGGAAAAAACCCAACTGATTTTAAAATGAATTTTGATACTCAATTAGCAACTCAATGTTAGTTGGAAAACGTAAATCTTGGCCGCTCTAACTTTGTTTTTCTCGTCCTTTTTTAGCTCGTAACTACGCCTATTCTCGCCATCGCAATGAAGTTGGTGATGATTACGATGACGACTATGATGTGTCGGGAGGTTTCAGTTACGGGACGAGTGGGTTCAGTTACGGGTCTGGTGGGTCTGGTTACGGGTCTAGCGCGTTCGCTTACGGAACAACTAGTTACGCAGACGATGCGGAAGAGGACGAAAGTGAAAGCGAAGAAGACGATGAAGATGAGAATGAGGATAAGGACGAAAATGATGACAGTGGCCAAGAAGAAGAAGAGAACAACGAAGTAAGCGCGGTCAGTGAGGAGATATCTCAGCTGTCAGTCGTGGGGTCGTGAACTGAAAACGGTCTTTAAGTTCCACACTTTTCTTAACCCTTGAAGTCCCAATATCCACATTCAAATTCTCCAAACTGATCTCCATACATTTCCTTTAAGAATTACTTGAGAGAGTTTGATAAAAGATCATGTCATTTTCCCTTTGGTGATCATTTTATTAATTCTCATAACTTTATCTTTTGACAATGTATGGATATTATTAGGAGAAAATTGTTGTTGGTCATTATTGGCACTTAAAGGGTTAATATAATTTCCTAGTCAGGAACCAAAAAACAAACTAAAAAGTGCATTAAGAATTGTAACAAATGATAAATTTCCAGGGCTATAGAGTGAATTAGATTCTAATTTTGTACAGCTGTACAACTAAACTAGCTTCTTTTAATACTAATCAAGTAATCGCTTCATCTTACGCCAAACGCGCAACTATTCTCTTGTTCAGAGCAGAGCACTTTGAATTTCTTTCTGCGATCCAAAGAGAAAACCAGATTACGTTCCCGCGAGAGTAAGAAGAATTGACGCTGCGATCAGTTCTCGCGCAAATGGCTGTACCTCGACGGCCATTGTATTTTCTTGAACGTTCACAAAAACTAATCTCGCAATCAAGTTCGCGTTAAAAACGTATTAACTAGATCTTTTTCAATCAAGCTCCAAAAGTTATCATTTGAGGTTTAAGCCTTAAACAATAAACAATAAAACAATAAAAACAGTAAATAACGTTACTTAGCTTTTTGAGCTTTCCCAATCTCTCTTGTTTGAATTTTCGCGTAAAACCAATTGTGACTAAACTTCTCGCACCAGTTTACCCGCGCATAATGAAGCCCATAATGCATTTCACGAGTCCAAAATTTCATTCGTAACCTGTGCTAACAGCCACTTGTCTTCAACGGTCATGTCTGTGTTTCGACCTCTTTTTTGGCCTCTGTGGACAGTCCAAATGTTCAGTCTTGTGTTTTCTCTTCTATAAAGGTCTCTTTTCACTACGGAAACGTCCACTATAGAGAGTTTAGTATTTTTGCGAATGTTTTAGAACAAAAGTAAGCGTTTACTTAATTTAACTCCCACGGGACTTGTTTGGAACACCACCAATATGGCCGCCATGACGTCATGCGAAAACACTCTATAGTGCGGCAAATACAAAATGAGGTTTTGTGAGCCCGCGAGACAAAGCAACCCCCACAAACCCTTTTCGGTTATTCATGTATGGGGACATATATTGTACCGATTTTACCTACTTAACTTATACCTTCACTCCTTCTACTTGAATTGGTTCCTTGTTGCCTTGTAGCTCTGTTCTCTGTTACCTTGTTGCTCTGTTACCTTGTTACCCTGTTGCTCTGTTACCTTGTTACCTTGTTACTCTGTTTCCTTGTTACCCTGTTACCTTGTTACTCTGTTACCCTGTCACCTTGTTACTCTGTTACCTTGATACCGTGTTACCCTGTTACCTTGTTACTCTGTTACCTTGTTACCCAGTTACCTTGTTACTCCGTTACCTTGTTACCCTGTTACCTTGTTACTAAAACCGCTGGACACAAAACCTTCCTGGGTCGACCTTACATTGTCACAACCCTATAGTGGGTCCATTCAAAAGCGCACGACGAACCCCTCTCCCTTTGCTATCTGGATTTTTTCCAACGGGTTATCCTATGAGTATTGGTCAAAGTTAGATATATCTTTCAGTTTTGTGTATTGCTTAAATGAGGTTTACGACGTCCGGCAGTGTTGTTGGAGTTATTCTTAGGGATTAACTAATGATTTTGACTAAAGATCTGAGCTTTCGGTTTTGTTTCTGTTTGGCCACATTTGGCCAAGAAACTTCTTCTATGATTGTGAATAATAAAAACAGAGTAAGTGATATTATGCGGCGGTGCCAAAGGCCTAAAGATCATTAATTAACTAACCAATATTTCCGGCGTTTTCGGCTTCCCTTCACTGAGCATTTTTCCGAAGTGGTTAAATCTTTTGTTTTAACAATATGTTCCTGTTCCTAACGTCTTAACAGAAAGTAAGGAATTTAAGATAAAGTAATCATTTGTAGTCGTCTATCTCCGGTAACACTCTGCTGTTTATCTCTCTAGCCAATTGCTGTTCTCTAAATTGTCTTTAAAGTTTACAGAAGATGTTAAAGAACAAAAGAAAAACTGAAAACATCAAAAAGGGAAGACAGAAATGCAGAGAGAAAAAAGAAAAGAAAAACATATAACACACCTTTGGGTTTTAGGCAGTGGTTTGCTTTAAGAAACCAAGGGAATGTGCCTGACGCGGTCTTGGACTTTAATATCTAAATTGCCATTGATCGAAGGCGAAGTTGAAAACAGGAAGAAAATTCTTTCATCCGCGTGATGGAATCTATTGTTTGTATTTAGGAGACCAAAACTAAAAGACATGCCATGAATACAAATAAGAAAAGAATACAGCTTTCTCTTTGGTTAATGATTGCTCAAGTTCATTTTCCTGGTTGCAGTAAGGGAACAGTATCCGTATTTTTCGTCCATTCAGCAACTGTCATGTTTGGTTAGAAGTTGGACTAGAACGAACCTTATCTCAAATATCGAAAAAAGGTAATTATGTAACGTAAGTTGTTTCACTGTTGCAACACTATTCAATGGAGCTGTTTCACGGCTGTCTAGTTCAGTGAGTTTAATATTGTCATTAACGCGTCTTAAGTCTTTAAGCCGTGAGGAACTTAACGTTAGCGAGGAATTTGCTTGTAACTGACAAAATCACAGTTTCGTGTCAAACAAATATCTTTCCCGAAGCGTCATATCAAACTGTTACAAACAACAAAAATGAACTTTGGAAAACTGTTAGACTAACAGCAAGTTTTTGAAAACCGGAACGTTGTCAGTAATCTTCTTTAAGTTTGTCAATTCCTGCCTCCTTTGATGACTTTTGCATTCGCTGTGTTATTTAGGTTCTTTTAGTTTTGAGCGGTCATTTTTATGTTTCACTCTTCTTTAATATTCTTGTATCCATTTGCTCCGTACCATAAGGCGGATTGGGCGGTCTGAAAGCAAACGGCAAAGCGGAAAAACGTGATAGAACTAGATGATACATCATGCAAATCAGTTACTTACTCAAGCCGTGGTTCTGCTAACCCATGAAGCCAGTAAACTTGAGTCAATTCCTCACTCGCATGCTTTAAAACATTGGTCATTCATCGTGCAAAACAGGAATTCTATATATAGGTCTGTTGAAGTTGAACTCTGTTACTATAAGCTCTACACCTGGGGGCTATTCTAGGTTTCAGTGGATGGAATTATCTTTGAGTACGTAAGAGAAAAGAACTTTAAGCACTTTAGCTTCAATAAAAGAATTTGTCGAATCAGTATGAACTGCTAAATATAAAACCAAAGATTCTAGCGAATTCAAAATTTCTCTGTACTTTCCTCCGATGAAGCGATTCCAGCGATACCCGAAATTCGCCGACCGTAAGATTCTCAGATCCACTGATTTCTTTAATTCGATAAAAACTAGTGCCCAAAGCTTAGAATACCGGTACCTATTCAAGAAATTAAAGAGAGTTATTTTGGTGTTCTTTTATTATTGACATTGCAGTTTTGTAGCTAATCGCAGCCAAGGGTGGTTTAACACCAAAGCTGACTTACCAAATTACTGCTGACTCTCGACTCCGGAACTTGCAATTTTCAGCATCAATATTTATCTTTTATCGATCGTAGACAGGAGAAGTTGAATAATATGGTTGCATTAGCACTTTACAGTGCCGGATCCAGACCTAAAGCGCGCGGGGGGGGGGGGGGGGGGGGGTGTGGGGGAAGGGGTTATCCAGACCCTTAGATAAGGAGGTACCCGGTCTCCCAAAAAAATGTTTTCAACCCTTCGGGCCACACTCTGGTCCAAAAAGGGGGAGAAGGGCTCAGGGCCCCCGGGCCTGAGATTATGAGATAATGAGATAATGAGATAAGAGATTTGGTTTAGCGTAGAGCGTTTTCACATGGCGTCACATCCGGTGTCCCAGAACAACGAAACAGCAGCCATGTTGGTGTCTCAAACCGATGCTGTGAGGGGTGAAAACCGGCTTTTCTAATGTAAAAGCTTTCTTTCATATCAATGTGGTCATATAACTTGAACTTGCTAACCTCTGCTGTTAATCTTTTTAGCCAATTCAGAATTCTTTTTCTTTTTAACTTTACACAATATTCTGAATAAAAAACAACGAAAACAAAAATTGCGATAAACAACAACAGCAGACACTGGGTTCCAGGCGGTGCTTTACTGTAAGAATACTATTAAAGTACATAATGTGCTTTTCGTGCTTTTTGAGACAAAAATCTGAGTTTATTGTCATCGATCGAAGGCGAAGTTGTAAACAGGAAGAACATTCGATCATCCGGGTTAATTATGAATTCTTTGTTTTTATACGTAATAGACAAACAAAAGATTAGAGCTTTGTTAATGCATTCCGACGCAGACGTTGATCGGTCTTTGTCACGCGATCCTTGCTGAACTTTCCGCTCACAGAGTTCCGTTTTCCATTTTCTAGAAAGTCTGGGCTTTGACCCACAATCCTTTCTTGTAACCATCGATGACATAAAAACAAGGCAATACTGTTCTCGGGCAAATGTATTTTTTTTTTCTGGATCCAGTCACCTCGGAAAAAACTATCAAAGAAAATCTTTCATAAAATATTATTAACATAAGAAAAGCCGAACTTATACATTATACTTGTTCAGGGGTCAGATTCTCGAAAACAAGAAGACTCCCGAAGGCGTTTGCGCGGGATGTGATGGTGGAAGAAAGAATTACCGGTATGTTCAATGGCAATGGATCCGAAAGTTGAGTAGTGTATGCAACAAATGTGTGCAGGAGAGACTGAGATGTTCTGTTAAGGACTGATACACTAGAAGATAAGTTACACACAAGGGTTCCTTTTCTACTCAAAACAAAACTTACATCAATATTACCACCATATATGTTAGGAGTATGGGGTAGTTCACTAAAATTTGCATTCCTTTACTAATGTCCTCAAAAAATGCACTTCCACATTCAACAATAGCACGTAATGTATCATACTTCCAATAACTACAGGGCTGCAAGGCTGTACTCTAGGGAAAATTTCAGGGAGCCCTTCGGGCTCCCCAAGCATTTTAGCTGGCGTGCCCGGGCCTCCAAGTTGGTCGCCCAAATTAATAAATCACTGAGCTGTTAGTTAATTATAAAAAATTAAACAAATTATTTCTTAACAAGTCAAGCAGAATTTTGTGAATATTTTTTCATGAAAAATCTCATCCCTTTGACCTCCTGAGCGTGCGAAAAAAATACCCTCATGTTGTCATATGAAAGTAAGTTTTCGCGCCATATGAGAAACATGGGCAACACCGGCGAATATTTCATGTTTTTTAAATGGAAAAGTAAGATTCTGGTCTGTTTATGTATTTTTTATAAAAAAAAATTGGGGTCAAAAATAAGGGCACTATTCTTTTTACTAATCATTTTGATTTAGGTTGAAAAGAAAATTCGCTTATCAAGATTGACTGAGATCCCGTGGAGCTTTCCAGGAAAACTGTTATGATTTCAACGAAACCGCGGTGCCCCCCGGGGGGTTACTTGGGTTAATTTTTGCTGGGTATGTGCCGCTGGCCCCATTATAGTCTATTCTGTGGCCAATTGTACACCCCACATTAGTCACTTTTGGGCAAATATGTAATTTTTGCGATCCCAACTTAGTCACTTTCTATTTCTGTATCTACCTTATCAATCCTTTAAATAGGTCATCAAAAAACGAATTGACCCTTTTTTTAATAAATTGAATGAAGAACACTTTAGTTTTCACCTACAGTACAAATATCCTGGTACGTTTGCTAACCGTAAATATGAACAACTCTCTTACCCCAAAAATCCGTAAATGTGCGACCCCATTCTAGTAACTATTTTGAAAATGCAACCGCATTATAGTCAATCCAGTCGTGAAAATGCAACCCCATTCAGCGGCACATCCCCATTAGCTTCTTATAACGAAGTGCCCACCCCCCGGCTCGCCCCAAAACTATTATCTCTTTTGAATAGATCATCTTGTTGTAAAGTCGTCGTTTAAGCGCAGAACGGAAGTATTTTCTTTCTATATTATCGGTGAAATGTTCAGGACAAATGCACTTTCGTGGATTCGGTTAGCTTTTGCGTATTTATTTCTAGTACGTGATACGTAATGCCTTGTCACGACACGAAAGACAATGCGGGATTTTATAGATTTATACCAGATTCTAAAACAATCACAATAATAGCCGTCTCTTTTCTTTTTTATACATCGTATTTTACTGGAATAACAATCTTAGTTATGTTTTAGCCTCGTAGACACAGCAGTAAAAAAAAAAAAAAAAAGAAGGTAAAAATATTTATTAACATAAAAGAACGACTCCCATGTTTATTCAGCGATTTTTCAAAATACAAAACTATTGTTTTGCGTCGCAGACCGTACTTCTAGACATTCTTAGCTTTTTGACTGTAAATCAACAGAATCAAGAAACCAAAACCAGCAAGTCGCCCGGCTGTGCCACCTAGACAATTTTTTCAGTCGCCCGAGGCCAAGTCTTGCGCCGTTGGAGCTAGAGCACAGCCTTGAGTCTTTGTCCTCCTCTACGCTGTAAGCTTACTTTTCCCTTCTTTGCTGACGCAGTATCTTTTTCCTGCTTGTGCAATCCAACCTGACTTGTACGTGATTCGAAGTTGCAGCCAATAAAAATCACACAATTTTTTCGGGACGGGCTCGGGATACGGGAAAGTTAAAAAATCAAGGCAATTTTTGACTCCCAAGACGACGAAAGGAATGCGCTCCCGAATTTAAGACGCTGGCTGACTACGTCATCCCGCGTAATAAACAGGAAATACCAACCTCGGGCGATATCTCCAAAAATGAGCAGCAGATTTTCAAAGTTCCGTGAACATGGTTGTTCATTAAAATGTTCCAAATAGTTTGCAATACTTATTCAAAACTTGCATCAGACAAAACCAGCAATGCAACTATGGAGATCAAAAGTTCCAGCAGGCCTGTCATTCCATTCAGGATTTATATTTATTTTCTGCACTTAGTATTAGGCCGGAAATTAACTCAGTAGATGTCTATTGCAATTCTCATATTGATGCACCTGGCATGATTGGCTCTAGTACATTTATGTACTAGAGATAAATATTTTCTTTTAAAGTTGTAAACATCGCGCTAAAATTACTAACGTTCACGGCAGAGTGTGTTTTAAAAAGGCACTTGGCACGAGCCGGCCTATGACACGTGCTATTCGCGCGCTCAATTTGCTTCAATGTTATTGGTGAACAGGCGCGGACAATACGAATTGGATTATCATTAAGAGAAATCGTTAGCGTTATAAGAAAAATCGCGCGAGTCTACCCACTGTTCTACTCTGCGCGTAGGACGAAGCAGTAGCACGATCGACATGTCGTTAAATCGCGGATCCTCGCGAAAAAGTCATAGCTTGGAAAACTGGCGAGATTTTGGTGGCAGTTTGCCGTTATTTGATCAAAATAACTGGCGGCAACGCGGGCTGTACGAAGATTTATCTAACGCCACTAAGTGTGGGATATCGCAGGTTGGTTTAGTTCTCTTAACTGTATGCTCATTGAGCAATGTTCAAATGAAATCCATTTTCACTAGTTCGTATTTGCATGCATTGAAACGCTGAAAAATTTTACCTATGCTGATCAATTAATCTTAAGCTTGAACTCAGCAAAAAAGAATACGAGGGCTATAAAATACGACGACTTTAAATTTAAGAGATATGGCTAATAACTGAATATCATTACGCCCGGTGAATAACACAAAACTGATTTTGCCTGCATTTAGTGCACAAAACCATTGTACTTAAACTTAAATAAAATTAGCACCCTTGGCCTTCAATTCATTGCCCTTTACACACTGGTTCGAATGGCTTCAACTGTCAAAGCACATGTCTTAGAGTGATAGATGATGTGTTGTTAAGGATTTATATATATAAAAATAACACTTGAGTGGAGTACTGTAAATTCTGGTTTTTCTAGGTCTGGAAGGGGAATTCATAGTGGCAAATGAACAAAATCAATGATTGTCTTTTAGCTTCACTTAAATAGGAGCCGACGAGAGTCTATAAAATACATCAATAGGTGATATCGATTTCCTTAGTTTATAGTTGAAACTTTCAAGGAAGTATACTTCAAATAAATCAAGCCAGTAGTTCAGTAAAAACTTGCAAGAGGTGACAGGCCGCACATCTTCACCGGCGTGAAACCTTTGAAACCTTTTTACATATTGCTCCATTGAGGAGATCTCTTTCAGGGGATCTTACAGTTAAAATTTGAACGATGATATCGCTTCTATATAGCGGACCAAGATACGGTTCGGTACAGTTTATGTTCAGCAACGGAAAATTGTGTAAGTGGAGCAGAACCTTTTAAATGTTCAACAGACAATTTATTCAGTTCGCGCGTATTCCTGTTGAATTTGTAGCCCGTTTATGAGATATGTCTACTCAAAAATATAAAAATTTTTCCATACCTGCTGTTATGTGAGTGTAACTGCTTTTAATATCTCCGTAAAGTTTAGGTTTACGCGATCTCAGAGAACAATGTTTAGCTTTACACAGCACGTAGTCTTTTTTAACAAAAATGTATCCAGATCTGACACTGGTTTTGGGTATTTATCACGTCTAAGCATGATTTAAATACATTATGATGCTGTGTCCTTTGAATGTCGTCTTAAAAATCAATCGCTTTGTAAATGTCTCTTGAAGTTTTAATATCGGAGGAGAGTATTTTAAAGCTCAATATTTTTCAATACCATTACCATGTTGTTTTTTTACCAATCAATTGACTGGCTTCTTTGTGCCACTACATAATGTGTGTAGTTAAATATAAGTTTACAAGCAAGACCGGCGGTTTCGAATCTTACGATTCTCATCAGTTGCTATGTGGTGGGGTGGTTGAGGTGAACTCTGAACCATTCCGTATTGCTTGATTTAGTAAGCGTTTATATATCCACCCTGGTTTGTTTGGAGGATCGAAAATGGTGCGGTTTGATTGGTTCCTTGCAAAACTTGAGGAGCCGCGTAAAGTCCCTTTTCTAATTATCTTGAGTGACGGTTGCTATGCTCAATTTCCTGTTAGAATTTTACCTCCGACCTCGTGCATGTTAGTAGGGGTCAGATTAGCTGTCATCGGTAGTGATCTTCACAGAGGCGATGAAACAATTCTAAATTTCGCAACTGTCTGTTAATATGGTTAAAACAATACAAGGTGGGGTAAATACATGTAAATAAAGTCGAGCGCGGTCTTTTCAACTATTCTCCGGATCGGATCAGCCCGATCAAGCCACCTTGTATGGAGTATATGTGGGTTACTTTTTGCCGTTTCCTGGTCGAGAATTTCTGTGTTGATTCGCGATCAAAATCGCTTCCCTTAGAAGCGATTGGTATTTCAAGAACATTTAAACAGATCGGACAGGTTAGGAGAATTCAAGCTTCTCTTCTGAAAACCGGAGATGGCCAGCCTTCCTTCTTCACATTGGTTCAAATGCGGGGCCAATTCAGCCTTAGATCAGTAGGTTTACCTTGCGACACATTAATTCTGGTTTGTATAATGACTTGATTAATCGTAAGACTCCTTGAAGGTAAGCAAAGGGTTCGATTTATTTATTTCTGCTGCGAACATATCCGCGCCAAAACCTCCTAAATGCCCGCCAAATTTAATGTGGCGCTCCCGATCGTACAGCTCGTGTTTAGGAAGAAACAGGCTCAGCACAACTTCCACTGGAGGCAATTTTGTGTACAAAAAGTACCCAATAAAGAAGTCGAAAAGCTCTATTAATTTCGTGCGACATTTTCTTGATAAACAAAGGAATGTGTTGAAAATTATAGACGTCCGTGTTTTATAATACACATACACACGTAGTGGCCAAATTGCTATATCTCTGACCTTTTTTCAACTGTTTTGCTTGTTGCCGATGTTTAAATGCTTCATCATGATCCAGTGCGATTTATAGTTGTCACTTCATGCTCAGATCTTTGTTTCAATTAATGAGAAAATTATCTTACAGTTAAAACACTCTTTGCACAACAATAAGGCCAGTAATTACTGCGTAATATTGCGTTGTTGAATGCGTTCTCAACACAGCCGGACGGAGCTCTGCCTATGAAAATAATCGTTTTCCTATTATCGAATAGGCGGATGTGACTCCCACTGGTAGCAAATTGTGCTACAAAGCCATTAATAAGGGCTATCCATGCAAGTATAAACCTCGTAAAAGCTTTTTATTTTGATCAAAAATGAAATGAAACGCGTTAAAAATATCAGACGCTCGTGTTACCCATACCCCTACCGACCTACCTAAGGTACTTCACAGATAGAGGGCTGAGTATTAAATTTGCTCGTTATTTGTAAGGCCCTAAATCTAAGTAGCTTTCTTTTTCTTTTAAAAATTTTTACGGAGGAATCGAAATGAGTTTTGGTTGAATGGTTGTGTCCATCGCGGTTCACCCCTATTTGTTTTTTTTTTTTAATAAAATACGACTGCGCAAACGGTCTCTATTATTTTTCACGAGCAGAGAGCTTTGATATAATTCACCGAAAAAAAATTCATGAACATGGTTCAGGGTATTCTGTACGTGCTTTTATGTTGGGTGTGTCGCCTGATTAAAAGCGAGCGATCGGGTGAGTCGCCTTCGCTTAGTGCTAGAAGACTTTGTAAAACGTGTATATTAAATGAATCTTTCTTTAAAAAAACGAGGCCTTAGGAAAGTTTATAAGGTAAAATAGTCTTGGAAAACGGTTTGCCAAATATATTTTTCTTTTGTTTGGGACTTGCTAAGATTGTATTGAGTCAACTAAACGCTTAGAATTCGTAATTGAACTTATTCTTTGGGTGATTCAAAACAAAGCTAAACAACGACCAAAGTTCCGTCTGCACGTGCTCTTCTGGGTGAGTCGCCTGAAAAAG
>OZ038005.1:4272041-4319541 GCA_964035705.1 Porites rus | reverse complement strand
GAAGATCTTACGGAAAAATAGAGGAATGTGAACAGTCTACTAAATATGATTTGTAATGCAGCAAAGAAATAATTAAATCACTGCAAACGGCATCATGTCCAGATGGATGTTACTAAGTTTTTAGCTCTTCTTGATCAATTTCTTACGAAAGACATCATTGGTTCGTGTGCACTGGCCAAAATTCTTAATGTCATGATAGACAGTGAGATGTCCCAGAAGCAAAAAATTGATATGATCTGCTCCATGTTGTTATTATTATTAACCTTTCGTTCCCCCTGGCCTTTATAAATCTTATCTTTGATTCTGCTTTACAATTCTACATGACTTGCATACAAGTATCTCTTGTGTTAACAACTACTTTATTTATTGTTCTGCAGCTGCCTGAGGTAACTGCTTCCACCATCTGATGCCCCGTTACGACTCCATTTAATAACTCCAGAAAGCTGGGTAGAATGAAACTCCCTGCTGCCGACTTCTCTTAAGCCACTACACCAATGTCTAACCATCCATCCATCTCAGGATTTTTACTGGCCCCAAAATATGGCGGTTGCTGTTATTCCAAATCGCTTGAGCTGCTCAACTTGGTGTCATCATGGCTGCGAAAAGCGAAACGATGATGATCTATAAAATTGACAAGCCAACTTTTCCTTTTATTACATTCATTATTTATTGTGGAAAGCGTTGAAAATCACGCTCTTCCCAAGGCCCCTTAGAAGAATCGCAAAAATGTCCTTGCTTTAATCGAGATTCTTCTTGCAAATTTCTGCTCATCGCGCAGAAAATGTTCGAATGCCTTGTTTATAATAACTTCGATGTGTAAGTGATTCGATAAAAGATGATGCCTATCGCATTTCTCATCAACATCACAGGCAGTTGAATGAGTGTTAACAGAAGCCGTGTCATAATCGACCAATAAGACCAACACTTGAATCCAGTAAACCGGAACGATCGACCTTTTGAGAACGTTTACAGGCGTTGCCTCCCTCTAGCCCCATTCCCGGCTCGCTTTTTTCTCTTTATTTCCTGTGCATAAGATTCAACTCGCTCCCCACCATCCAAACACTGCGCTCTACATAACTGACTCTCGACCGACAGTCGGGCAATATAAAAGAGTCATTTTGGCATAGTCGAAAAATTTTTCAAAAGGGGTTAACCCATGATTTTGGTCAAAAATTAAAAATTTCTCCCAAGTCTGATTTTCTTTAAAAAAGGCCTAGGTATGTATTTTTATGATGTTGTTTCTAAAAAAGTAGGCTTTTTAGACTATAAAAATGTCATTTCGACATAGTCGAAAAAATTGGCATTTTTCCAAAGAGGTTAACCCATGATTTTCGTCAAAATTTCATAATTTCTTCCGAGTTTGCTTTTCTTTGAAAAGGGCCTAGATATGTATTTTTATGATGTTGGTTATAAAAAAGAAGGCTTTTTAGACTATAAAAATGTCTTTTGTACATGGTCGAAAAAATTGCATTTATCCACCGGGGGTTAACCTAAGATTTTGGTCAATTCCAACTTTCTTTCGAGGCAGCACGATGGTCTGCTGCTACGGCTTTTCCTTCCGCAACTTTGTAAATTCAATTTATTGCTCACAGAGGTCTTCGTCGTTACCAACCTGATAGCCTGTAATCAGCACGCTTCTAGGTTTTCGCTTTGAAGGTATTTTCAGCCAGTTTGAAGAACAAGTTTTTTCCAGTCGACTAAGTTTAGCCCGGGTGACTTACCTTATGACAAGATAGCTTGAATCTGAGGATATAACATTTGAGAAAAAATAACTAGCTTAGGGCTGGAGTAGTATTTTAAAAAGTATTGGCCTCTTGAAGTAACCGTAATAAACGTGATCCTGCACAAAACCACCGTTACGTTCAATTAACGCCGTTGAGCTGTTATAACGGAAAGCAGCTGTTAAATATTACACGCTTCAAATTCTGAAGTATTATTTTACTGTTAGATTTGTTCAAAGCACCTGCTAACGACTGCCATTTGTTGCCATGGAAGCGGTTATTAGCAACAAAGTGCGGGTATATTTTTACTGCTGCCAAAATTGTCTGTATTTGTGGTTCTCAATTTCAAAAGTTAAATTCTCCTCCTCCACAACTTAACCAGACTTTCAACTTTACAAAAAAGGATTTTTTACATTTAATTTTGTTTTACTAGGGGAACAAGGCCAAACGAAGCATTTGAACAATTTTTCCAGCATTTGGGACTAGTGATACGTCGTCTTCTCTATTTACACGGTTAATATCACAAGTTATTACACGGTGAGTTTTTCTTAGTGTACATCGCTACATAAAATATCAAAAAAAGATACTTATCTTTGTACGGATAATGATAGATAATGTGTACCGTATATAAGTATTTGCAAAGAACCGTTTCCTCGCAGATTTCGATAAACAGTGTTTAAGCTTGTGTACAAGACTATAGTTTGCATAAAATATACATATTTTTCAAACGTCTCTAGTTTACAACCAACAAAATCATTTACGCAAATCTTGAATTGGTCAACTCTATAGTTTAAATAACCGGCTGCGATATTGCGAAGACTGTATTAGCTTCAAGTTGTCGTGCAAATCTCTTCATCGAGTGAATTCACCATATAAATAATGTTCTATTTTTCATTTTGATCTTCGAAATAAAAAAAGAAAAGAAAAAGTTAAACAGCATTTTGAGCTCGATGAAAATCTGTTTTTAACATTTCTTTTTTGCAATGGAACCAAAAAGAGGGAGCTATCCTTATTCAAATTCTTTATTCGTAGTTTATAGTTTTTCTTTAACAAGTGCAAACGTTTCAATTTTACTATTATTTGACTTTCACACAAAAATATAAGTCGGCTTCTAATTTGCCTTCAATTTATTAAGTCTCGTATTTGCTTAATACTGACCGTTGATTCGATTGTCTAAATTCATGTCAACTAGATGACAAATTGTTTTTAAAATATTTGTCATGAAGTCTATGAGATTCGAACTAAGTTTACCACTAAGATAAGTGCAACGTTAGCAGAAAAGAGGAGAGTAAATTAGAAGACTTGAATTCTGCGTTGGTGCGAAGATATCTCGTAATGACTTGAGATATGATTGCATGAACACGATCATTTGGATTTTATCAACCGTGCAGAACTCGCGCTAACGAAAGAGCTCAAAGCATCCATGATTACTTCAAATGTTTTATTTTTGCCGTAATTGTAACAATTAAAAATTGTAACTTGTTTAACCGCGGAGCACTTAGGAGTTCAAAAGAACGTGTCCGTGCGTTCCCGGTCAAATTGGAATTTGGAAGTGTTGGTTTAAGGAGAGGGGAAAACCGGAGTACCCGGAGAAAAACCTCTCGGAGCAAAGGAGAGAACCAACCGACAAACTCAACCCACATACGGAAAACATGTGGCGTCGACGCCATTATTAGAACCCAGGCCACATTGGTTGGAGGCGAGTGCTCTCACCAGCTCTCGCCAATGCGCCACCCTTTCTCCCTAACCGTGCTAACTATCGTTTTCACATGACGTCACGGCCGCCATATTTGTGTACAAAACAATTAATCGGCCGCCATGTTTGTGTCAAAAAAAATCCTGTGAGAATTAAACTTTTTTCACATGTTCAAACTTTTTTTTTATTCCAAGCAATTTGCAAAGCTGCTGACCACGAGACTGGAAACGATCTATACACAGTAGCTACTTAGCAAACAAGGGGGAATTCTGTAGTTTGTTCCCTCACCGAGTCAACCTAACAAATTTTTAGAAACTGCCTTTTTATACAATTACGAAAATTTAGAAATTGCTGGTGGCGTCGATTCTTCGTCTAATAGCGGAGATAACAGAGCAAACATTATACGGTGTATGAGCTCTCACATGGCCACTTGGTGTGTTTTTAATGCCTCCAAATAAAAATTTACCTTTTCGGTCACTTTCTTAGTCTTGTTTTTCAATTTAACAAGTTCAAACAAATGACACCATTGCTCTATTGTAATGCTCCATCTACACACAGCCCGCACATTCTTGATTCCCTATGGCAAACGGTTTACCCTCGGAAAGTTTGGCCCTGAGTTTCTTCGGCTCCGACGACCAGATGACTGTAGTTTAGTATGCAAACTCACTTTTTGGTGGTAATGCTAATCTTGGCGATTTTTCACGCAGTAAAAACCCTACGTCATTGATCAAGCGTGATGCTGGATTTTGACCAAATTATTTTTGCATTTTCAAGGACCGTCCTCGCTTCCATTGCCAGCGAAATTTCGCTTCATGCTGCCCGTTTGCTATCTCTCCTCTTCCAGATAACAAAGAAAGAATGTCGGACGTTGAAAATGAAATGGATGCGCGGTTTGAGGTATAGTAAGTTGTCCTTCTTGAATTATTCTTTTTATTGTTTTTTTAACCAAATCCATTCCACGTTCAGAAAACCTCCCACAAATTTAAATTTTTGAGTAGATTCATTTCCTCAAGAACTTCTCCATTGTTTCCTTTACAATTGTTTCATCAGGAGTTGGCAGAAATTATAAGGAACGAAAGCAAGCCAGGAACTCGAAAGAATTCATCAAAACGTAGAAATGATAAAGAGGAGAAGTCCAAGGCACGTAAATAGCTTCAGTTTGGACAAACCGATCATAACTTTGTAAGAGCAAAATTTCAAGCCCCTGATCCCGTAAATTTTGTTTTGTTTGGCCAAGCCGTATCTTGTATGCCTCAGCAAACGAAATAGCTACGATAAAAAAATGCATGGAAATAAAAAGCGTCAAAGCTATAGTATCCCATTTTCTGAAGCCGTGTTCTCCTTAGAAGTTCATTTATTGGTTCTTTTCTTCTGTTCCAACCCTCGTACTCACTTTTTTACATTGATATTTTAATTTCCAGGAATCAGAAACACTCAAGAACACAAGTCCTGCTGCGGAAAATAGAAACGAAGCCAACGAAGACATTGTAAGATTCAAATGAATGATGCAGTTCTGCATCAATGCATGTCTAAAGGATAAACTTTGCAATTGCGCACCTTTAAGTTGAAAGACAGGGTCATTGTGTGTTGAGTTGAACTTTGGAAATGTTTGTCTGGCAGATTCCGACCCACTTTGCTGCGCAATTTTGTAAAAGCCAATCAAAGAAGCCATAGCGTCCATAAAACAGTCCCATAGTGCAATACGACACCACATGACCCAGTTTCTCCATCAGCCGCCAAATAGCTAATGAATAAAATTTTTCCTTTCCCTTGCTCCTAATATGGGGTCTGCTTAGTACAGGTTTGACTTTATTTCATTTTTCTTCTTTTTTTTTTATACCACAGGAAAATAAAACAAGTTATAAAACCAAGGACGCAGACGCAGTATGTCATCGAATTACTCTGGCTCATTATTCGGATTAATACTGCGGATGGCCAAAAATGTTATTTTGCGATGCAATCATTTATGACGTTCAGTGTCTTTAATGGAATTTTCAATGACAGCCTATTGGCCGCTCAGCTTGAAAAATTTCCCCGCGTTTTTGTTAAATTTCTGCTAATTTAAACAAAACATCTGTTATAGCTAAATGCGATGAACCTTAATTCATGTCACCTTTGTCGAATTCTTCATCGCTCGAGATAATATCCTACGTTAATAATAAAAAATTATCTGTCTTTCAGAAAACAGCAGACTCTTCGAATGAAGACCCTCCAAGCCAACAAAAGATGACAGAGGAAGAAAATGAAAAAGTAAGTATGCCGTTTGGTGGGGGCGACAACAATTACATGCGCTTGTTGGTAGTTTCTTGGTGCTGGGGGTGCTCGGTGCAAACCAAACCTCGGATATCATACAAAAGATCGAAACGACACTGAACAATACTAACCCAATTACATGTAGAAAAAAAAAAACAATACCTAGCCAACAACGTCTTTCGCAACACCCCACTTAGTCAAGTGATTAGGGAGCTTAATCAACAACGACGGCGACGGCTACGAAAACGTCACTTAAAAAGTGAATTCGCGCTGCTTCAAACTTTATCGCGTTTATTCCACTTCGTCCAATTCGTCAAATGTTGGCAAATTTTTCTGGAGTTGAAGCCTAAAGGAATGTATCAAAGTTCAGAAAAAGAAAACGAACGTCGTTGTCTTGTGTTCACGTCCTCGGCAAAAGGTGAATTTAGGCATTAGTCGTGCAACGACGGCAGAGAAATGTACAAGAAAGCGTGATGCACGTGCAAAGTTGTTGTTTTTGGCGTTTTCGTTGCCGTCGCCTTCGCCGTTGTTTAAGCTCCCTAATAGTGAGTTTACGCAACAGGACGGCACGAAGAAGAGGACGGCAAAACGCTTGTGTGTGACGAACGTGACATTGCTATTACTTGCGAGTTTTGTCGTGATCTTTACTTAACATTAATGTTTTCTGGTCTTGACAAAAAGATCAGTTTAATGGAAAATGAAGTTTGGCGAAATGTTATTTCAAACGAAATTATTGTCACGCTTGTCACACAAGGGTTGCCGTCTTCAATCCCCTCCCGTCCTGTTGCGTAAGCTCCCTAATAGTTTGTGACAGAGACCTGAATGGACTGTATTTTTTTGTAGAATTCGTTCCTCAGCAAGTATTTGAGTGAAAGTGAATCAGAAGACGAAGAAATACTGCAAGAACCTGAGAAAAAGAAAAATGACAAGCAAGCAGAAAGGTACAACCCTTGACTTCCGGAGTAGAAACTCAGATAAGACTGGTAACGTTAGAAATAACTTCTTTTTTACAATAGATATCTCAAAGAGCTGTCTAAGTATTTTAGGAAACAAAACATTTAACATCTTTACCTAATTGCCTAAGCATAGGAATTTAGCTTTAGCTCAATTTGCTTATTTGTCACTGGCGTGGTTTGAAACACTCTAGAATACTCAAAATCGCTTTGTGCAAATAGAAGCGTCGCGAGTGTCAACGCTTGATTGGAGGCACGAGCCAGGAGGCAATTAAGGGAAGTTTGGAAAGTTGTTGGCAAAAAATCGGTGAGGTCTTCGAACCCCGATCTTTTCTAACAAAAAAGCTGTTCATTTCGCTCTCCTCAGCTGTATCCTGTTTAAGACATGAGAGGCCTAGGCCAAGTATCGAACTTTTCATGAGAAGAACCAAACTTAATTGAGTTAAGTTTGTATGAATGAATTTAGATCGTCTATATAGGATGTCTGAACACCGTCTCCGGGACAAACGTCGATCTGTACAATTGCGACTAACAACTGAATTTGATTGGTTCGACGACATCGACATCCGACCCAACAGACGATCTTAAAGATACCTGTTCGAGACGCTAAATAGTGAAATTATGCACCCTGAATACTACACTTTCAGGGATCACATACATTTTTAGGTCTCAGATCGCCCCCCGCGAAAAAGCTAGAAAGGGCTTAGTTATGCAAGGCCATGTGATCCAAACAGAGTGTTTTCACTCACGTGGCCAGCATCTATGCAAATTTATATTATGGGAACAGCAGAAATCGTATACATACGAAAAGAGTTCAAGTTCCACAGGACGGGTTTGGGACACCATCATGCATGGCGACCGTTTTATTGTTTTGGAACACCAATATGGTCGCCGCGACGTCAGGTGAAAACACTCTATAGGGGAAACCTCAGTCCTAGATTAAATTTGTTTCCATCAACTTTTTTCTTGTTTTAGCAGGAAACCTGATAAAAAGAAAGTAAAAAAGAAAACTAAGAACTCAAAACCACCAACTCAGCGAAAGCCTTCTCAGAGGTGGAAAAACTTAAGACTTGTTGTAGGAGATGACAGGTATGAACACTTTTAAAGATAATTCCAAATTGGCAGATTTAGCCTCGTCTGCGTGAAGTACCAGACCCTAATACAATGAAAGGGACTAATCTAAATAAAGTACTGCAGAACGTCAGCACTGGTAACTTATTATATTTAACACTATTGCAGTGAAGGTGAGGAGAAACAAGTCATAAAACCTCCACTTAAAGTAAAGCCAACTCGCAAGGAAAGGTAACGTGTGTGCTTTGTCCAAAGGTTTACAAAGAAATTGGGCATATTAGTCTGTTCATAACCTTTGATTTGCTCTTAACAGATCTGCAAGCTCGTGTTTGAAAATATACACGTTGGAGGCGGAAGAGGGCAGGGGGGGGGTCACCTCTAGGGGATGGGTTAATAGAGTATCTAAAACTGCATGTTTAAGTCAAAATAACCGCCATCTAGCAACCTCGTTCCCAAGGTTCTCTCCTACCCGCCCTACGGAGCGAGAGTATAGCAGGTAAGAGAGAACCCTGGGAACGAGGTTGGCCATCTAGATGATTCTTTGGTAAAACCTTCATATCCATACAATGAAAAGTTCAATAAGTGTATGATATGTCAATAAAAGTTGAGTTGATTTCAATTACAGGCTGAACCCACGGTATGTTTAACCGCACATTCAGTATTCTAACTGCTCTGATGACACTGTTGTGTTTTACATAAAGTCAAAATAATAGGCAAAACCTACACAGACGGTCCACAGTTTCCAGAATTCCAACCGCTCAGGCAGAGAGCTCGACAGAGAGCGAGGAGGAAGATGACCGAGTGCTAGACGGCAAAGTGGTGAGCCCGCTTAAGATAATACCAGTATTCAGAGTCGCTTTTCAGAGGAGCTCACGTGCGCTTGAGCGCCGCCGAGCGTAGCCTTGGAAGTAAAAAGACATCTTCAATCGGCCAATTTCTGATAGCATAGACTAATCGAGGCAATATGGTTATCTATTCCTCCGACAAATATTGAGAGTCACGTGACTGTACGTCCGCCCGCCCGCCCGCCCAAGTTTGTCGTTTGAAGTCTATTATGAATCAATCAACGAGAGCTTCACTTTCAACTTTAGGTATAGTGCTTGCCTCAAATTTTAAGACTGCTATTTGCAATTGGAAAGGCAATAGGTATATATATGAGAATATTATTGAGATCTATTACAAATAAAATTTTTTGAGAAGCATTGTATACAGAAAAAACGTATTGGGGTGCACTAGACTTAGTAAACACTGCTATACAAGCACAAAACATGAGTTAAAAATTTCCCTGTTGAAGAATGGGTGCGCAAAGAGTTGAATGAAATCTAACAAGGTCAGACCGACTTCGCCAACTCCGATTGCGCCTTCATGGGAAAACTGTTCAAAAGAATACATGGATAAGTGATGATTACTATATTTCCTTGCAGAGTGAACTGATGATTTTATTTTTGGTTTATGCAGGGTGTGGCTGACCTTCCTTCGGAGTATTGGCAAATACAAAGGCTCATCAAGTTTTTGAAGGTGAGAGTGTCATCGCTGTTGAAACAGTGAATAAGGGAACTAATTGACAACTCGAAGCAAGAAAAGGCCACAAACAGGGGAACACAGGACGGCATAATGGCGCGGAAGTGAAGCATGAAAAAGGCTGCTGGCTTTTTCATGGTCGTGCAGATGTTGGAGACGAGTGTGGAGCGAAAGGAAAGGATTATGGGAAGGCAAAATTCCCCTCTTCCGATCTCTCCCTTCGCTCTCCCTTTCCTGAACAGATGACTAAATATCCCCGGATAAGCAATCTACTGGGGACAAAGCAGTAGCGAGAGTAACTTGAAATCCCCGCTCAATTTAAACCTGTTTAAATCCTGTTTTTCTAGATTGGTAACCAAGTCGCCACGGTGATTACACTATGTTCTCTGACTGACTTTAACTTAACTCAGGAGATGACACAGATGGCCATCAGAGATGTTAATGGACTAGCAGTTCTTGTCAATATTCTTAGAACTGATCACATTAATTGCCAGGTACATTAAGAGGTACTTCCTCTAACAGGCTTCAAGTTGGGCCTCCTCCCGAAGAGGTTTTCACTCAAGCGGTGGGCGGGGATTACACGAGATGAGGTATAGACAAGGGCAAAAAAACCCTGCCATTTAGGCATTCAATAAGGACCTTTCAACGGTGTCTGGAATAAAACCCCCTAAACGCTGATCAATTCAGGCTAGTTTCTCAACGCTTCCTCGGGGTAGAAAAGTTATACAATATTGTCAAGCTGTAGGAAAAAGAAAAGATTACCACTTCTGTGGAAGGGATATAAAAGGGATACCGTCAGGAGAAATTGTTATTTCGAGAAGTGCGGACATTGGCCTGGGATAGAGTAAATCCGGACAATAATTTGTTGTCTACCCCACCCCGTCCCCTCCCCCCTGATAACCGTATACTTCCACCGTTTTCTTAGTTATATCTCCCTACGTTTTACTAATATAATCATCATTCATATAATACCTATACCCCGCCCCCTCCCCTCCTGATGACCGGATACTTCCATCGTTTGCTTGGTTATGTCTCCCTACATTTTACTAATATAACCTTATAACCTAGTATCATCTATCATCTATATAGTAAAAAAATATATGTGCTGAGACATTACAGGTAGGTACTAAATGCGTATTTCCTCGTGTCATAGTCTCAGCAGACTGTTTTAAAGACATCGCGATTGTCAATAAGCACATAGTCCGCACACAACTGAGTGTTTATCAGGGTCTAATTCACCTCTTTTCTTTTTGCTTAATAGATTGGTGCGTTAAAGGTTCTTCGACAGTTAACATTAAACAGTAAATACAACAGGCGAGCAGCAATTAACATAGGAGGTAATTATAGTTTACAGTCTTGGTCTTGATATTCCCCTTCCCTTCCTCCAATTTCCCTCCCAAAATTTCATACCTTCCTTCAGGGACGACATTTATCCTTCCCGTCCTTTCTTCCTTTAGTTTTCCTCCCTTTCTCCTTTTCTTCTTTCCAAAATTTCTTTTTCTCTTTCAGTCCTTTCCTTTTCCAATTCTGTCTTCCTTTTTTCTCAGCCCGTTTCGTGTTTATTTTTTCATCCTTCCTTTCATTCACTTCCATCTTTCCTTCAATTTCCCTTCTTCCTACCCGTTCTCCCAAATCCCGCAGTTTTCCTCATACAGTCGAACCTCCCGTAAGCGACCGCCCAAAATGCAAAGACTTAGTGGTCGTTTACCGGAGGTGGTCGCTTACAAGAATCGAACCACAAGGAGCCTCTTCTGAGAAGACTTGTGGGCACATCTACTTTATGGAAGATAATTTGTTGCATGCAATTACTAAGTTACACTATGTGTAGTTCCATTTTGTTAAAAAAAATTCTTTGAATATTCAAAGCAGTACAGTGCGCACAACGAATATAGACATCAGAGAATGTGTCAAGTTATAGCTTACAAGAGGTTAAAAACCATAGGAAATCATTAACCTTTCAGGCCCAAAAAGTGGTCGCGGTCGCTTACAGAAGGTGGTCGTTTCCTCAAAGTTTAACTGTAGGGCTTTGACTGGGAAAGTTTCGGTGTTTTGGATAGGCAGTCGCTTATGGGAGGTGGTCGCTTACGAGAAGTGGTCGCACACGGAGGTTCGACTGCATTCTTCTTCTCCGTTCCGCATTTCTTCCTTCCTTCCTTCTCTTTATGGCATGTCTTAATATAATTCTAATTCGAATTTCATCACCCTTAAGTTGTCCAGATTTTGATTGATCTCATCGACGATGCTCGTGCACAGGGAGTCCAAGGTTTAGCTGCAGCTAATCTGTCGAACATGGCCAAGTCGAGTTTGGGACGAAATATTCTAAAGCGACATGACGGGATACAAAAACTCGTGAGTATTTGAGGATGTGAGAAACCTTTTGCCAGAAATTTGCCTAACCGAAGGTTTAAAAAAGATTTATGTTACCTTTTACACACGTGTTATTCTTTCCGACCAAGTATTCCGAGGGCTGTCCAATACACCTGTTTTGTAATAAAGGTCCGTATAAACCATGTTACGATCCGTGCTCGTATGGACTGAGAAATTCTGTTAGAGCGTGATTTTTGCACTTTATGGGTTATAGAACAAGGAATATTACATTTGGAATGTGCTTGATTCGCTTCATATAACGAGGAATTTACGATCTGTATCAATGAAGCACTCCATATGGACTGCACGAACCATATCACATTGTGCCCTGATGTAATGACGCATGAGATGCATGCCTCGTAAGTGCTCAGAATGTAGACTGGAAGCAATGCTGAGAGTTTGTACAGAGGGTACGATCAGCGGTCAACTGCTTTTAACGGTTCATAACAGTGCGGCAGTACAGTATTAGACATGACTGGAGTATTCAACAGCTTTGGAGATTTTGCTTAGGGCCCCTTACACACTAGTCTCCCTCGCAGCTGTTTTTTGGATGTCACGCAACGCTCCCCCAAAAGCGTTGCGTGACATCCAAAAAACGGCTGCGAGGGAGACTACTTAGACACATGTAACCGATGAATGTTCATCAGCACACTGTTTCTGTTTCCTTCTCTCTTTTGTTGTCGTAGGTGGATTTACTAAACTACGAAGATGGAAAGGGACGCCGCCCAGACAACCAGTCACCAGGCCAAGACGGGGCAAAACTAGAAGTTGCCCGTAATGCTGCGCTTGCGCTGTGGAGTTGTAGCAAGAGCACTCGCAGTAGGTTTGTGACGTAACTAGCCATTACCATTTTTGGATATCGGTTTCGTGCGTTGTGATTGGTTTAGGCCAAAACCAAAACAAAGTAAATCTCGCCGAGAGGACTGAAGATGAATATAAGTTAAATAGTTTTTTTTTAATGGCGGCCATATTGCAACACATTGATGATGATTGGTGCACTTTAAGTTCTTCAGGATCTTCTATCACACTACCAGTAGTCGATCATTTTAGCAAAACCCACAACGACATAGCGCCGATAATATTTAGCAATTGTCTCCCTTTCAGTTCCGGTAACATTTTGTCTGACGTTGCTGTCGTGGTTTCATAGCATTCTCTTTACTATTTTCTCACGACAAAGAGTGATTGAACCTTATCGTTGTTATTGTAACTGCAATAAGTAGCCCTTATCTTTGCCGAGACTGCGACAAGCATCTCATTTTTCTTTTGAGTCACAGTAGATCGAGAGCAAGCGAGAGGGCAAGCGGCAAAGCAGCGAGAAACGAAGGCAGAAGCCCTTCCATAATTTTACTTTTTCACTCGGCACGCTTTGCTCTGAAGAAAGAGCGGCGACCGATCGCGATCACCCAAACTGTCTAAGATGCACAATGTAGAAGTGTACCGTACTCTTATATGAGAATCTCGAATTGCTTCTGATGCAGGTCGGCAATTTACAAGGCTGGCAGCGTGCCTTTACTCGCTAAACTCATCAAGCTGGACAAAGAGGAATTTCTTATTCCTATAGTAGGCTTAGCACAAGAGTGCGCTGTGGAGGTAAATTATAAAGTAAATGGACTGTAGAGTAGTCCTAAGACAGCTCCGTCTGGAATTAAGTTTGTTGTTTCGCTTGGTGTAACGCTTCGTTTGGATACAAAGAACAACTTCCTGTTGTTATTTTTGACGCCAGGGAGGTCAGCGTTTATTGATCTCTTTGCTTGCTTTGCACGAGCGGATTTACGGGTGGGCGGAGGGGGCCGCGGCTACCCCTTTACCTTTTAAATTTTGTATTATTTTTATAGAATTCCGTCTCAGAAAAATAACAAGTATCCAAAATGGAGCTTTTAAGAGTCCCGGTCACCCCTTTTCCGAATTTTCTGGATCCGCCCCTTAACTTTAGTTCAAGGGACCCGAGTTAGCAAAGAGAGATATCTAACAATTAAACACCTATTTCTTAAATACGCTACTTTTATACGCAAAATCGCATCGCATTATTAAAAAGCATTGTATATGAGGAAGCAGATGATAATCATAAATAAGCCCAGCGGGCGTGGTGAGGCGTGGGGGACGAATTGATACCGAGCGCTACATTGTATATACCATCCGCTATTTTTCTTCCATAGTCTCGTTTCAGGGAAGCCTTTTACAAGGAGAATATAATAACAGCTATTGTTCGTCGGCTGCAAACAGATAATGAAGAGCTCCAAGGTTATTGTGCTAATGCAATATTTAAGGTGAGTTGGCGACAACTACATTGACTGACTCAGGTTTTCCCACTACTCTCCCTTCCCCTCCCTATAACATTAATGATTCTAAACGAGATTACTGTCCCAATATTTTTACGGTCATGTAGAAGACGCGTTGGGGATTTTCCCGTAGTATTTTAGAAATATTTTTGCTGCTCAATTCCGATATTCTCATGACATTTTGCTCAAGTAACTAATCATATCATAGAGAGATATTAGATGCGGATCACTAATGGTGCTCAAAGGGTTGCAAGAACTTGGATGTCAGACCCGTGTCGATGATTTTTCCGCCTCTTTATCGCAGTGTGCAGAGGACGAAGGCACGAGAAAAGCTGTGTATGACTGCGGAGGATTGGATACGCTCGTTTCACTTCTCTCCCGCCAAGATAACAAGAAGCTGTTGGCCGCAGTGACAGGAGCTATTTGGAAATGTGCAATAAGTGAATACAACGTAAAAAGGTATTGATGCTGTACTTATACACTGGAAGGGGCCAAGCGAGTACAAAAGGGAGAATATTATTGAGGACTTGACTTGGTGTTTTCTCAAGTTTAGCGGGCTTCCAAGAATAGCATGTCTACACGCAAAACGACCTATTTATGTCAGAACTTGAATTAGTAAACCGAATTCCACTAGAGAGGTAATCAGATGTCTGCCTTCATTCTCTTATTCTCGTGCAGTGGATCCATCAACCACGCTTAAACGGAAAATTTTAATATCATTACAATAGTTTAGATAAGATTTAACTTTCAGAGCACCAAGTGTAAATTTGGCTAGAGCTGAATTTCAAAGAAATGCAAAGTCTCCGTCACCACCCGCTTGCTAGAGGAAATTAGTTGGTTTCGGGCGGTTCTCATGATCCGTCCAGGTGGGACGGATGTACTTGTAGGAACCCACTTTGTCTTTCCTTTCCCTTATTCTCTTTCTTTTTCATTTTCATGTTCAGTATTTCGCTTATTCATACATAGTCTTGAACCGTATGTCATAAGCTGAAAGTCTAACCGTTATTCCCTCACTCAGACTGATGGAAGAAAACGTTGTGGAGACACTCGTTAAACTTCTTCAAGCAGAAGAAGAAACAGAGGAACTTCCGGAACAGGTTAGTTGCGCAGATTGTCCAAAGTCACTCTTAACTACCCTGACTCCGACAAATGCAAAAAAAGTAATTACCTTCTTATTCTTAAAAGCTTTCAAACGATATATTGTAAGATGATGCTACAGAAATTAAAGTCATACTCTCTTTTAAACTTGTTTCTTGAAATTATATTAACTATCGTGCGCTGTACCTGTACAATCTCCAGTTTTAACCAGAAATCCTTGGCATGGTTTGCATCTCTTCTAGCCTTCCGCTATGTTCCCAGCTGGCCCCTTTGACCTGCATCTCCAATTGTTCTGAGGGTTAGAAGTATTGTACTGCTTCCTAGTCTATCATTTGGTAAAACTAGCTATAACACTTGTAAGTTGTAACACGTACTGAGTTTACTCGTCCCTACTCATACGCGCCATTTGACATTCTATCGTTTTCATAACCCGATTAAGGTTCAACTTCATATTGTCGGAGCCATCGCAGAACTTGCCAAAGATCCCAGAGCTCAGCTGGAAATGTTACGATGCAAGGGTTGCAGGACTTTAGTTGACATTCTCAACATACCAAATGAGGAACTCACCAGTACAGCGGCAAGAGCTATTGCCGCATGCGCGGTAGAAGTTGGCTGTCGATCGTAAGTGGTGATGGTACTATTCATATATTTTTTTAAATATTCATGTCCTTGGTGTTTTCTTTTTAAAAAAGATGATGCTGTGGTTTTCACCGTCCCACAGAAAAGACTCAGAAAGTTTTTTAATCTTTGGAAATAAAAAATCGTATATAATAGCCCAAGCACTCAACTCTTGGGTTACAATCGATTTAAAGAAAGTTACCAATTTGTTTGAAATTAGCCTTTTTCCATAGAAAAAAGTCAAATTTACAAAATTTCGCACGAAAAGGGTTTACAAAGTAATAAAGAAGCAATTTCCATGTTTTATGTTAAGACTTTACAGGGATATACGTATCGGAATTCAGTAAGTCAAGCTCGCGTTAGTAGAAAACGATCACTTTTTTCCCTTCATCTGGTGACTTTTAATTATTACAACAAACACATCGCACAGCTTTTAAAATTACAAGTGACTTTTGATCTGGACTAGCTCAGTTGCATCTAAGTATACTTTTATTTCAGAGTATTCAATAGATTGGAAGGACTAAGACTTCTGTGGTCCCTAATGAAGTCAAGAAACAACAAGGTGAGTAGTATATGGGTGTATATTCACGATATATTGTGCTAAAATGACATTAAGTTACTTTTCGCAAACGATCACATAGCGCTGATTTGTCACGTCAGTCCCCGTAATACTAGTAGATTATTAAAACAGATTTAAAGAAAACTAAAGGTTTTGCTTGATGCTGTTGATTTTTCAGGTAGTTTCCGGTGCAGCGTGGGCAGTGTACAGACTAATGCAGGACACACCGGTACGGTATACAAGAAATTTGAACCATATGCACAAATGTGATTATTGCATAGTGGGCGATTTCGCCCAAGAAACTGTCTTGACTTGCGTTTAGGCCTTGTTATAATGCGCTTAAAGTTAACAAGAAAGTTTTATCCTGGAAATGCAATCGTCCAAAAAATTAAATTGGAGAGAGTTTCAGAGTTTCCGGTTCACCAGCTACGTGAGGTCGCGTGCGGAAACGTTTACTTAAACACAACGTTCAGTTACATCCCTTCCCGCTTACATCAGGGTTAAATTGATTTCTGTGATGAGATCAAATTCAACTTTATCCGTAGGAGGCCTGGGAAACAGCCCGATCTTTTGTTGGAGGACTGGATCTGAGTGTTCGTCTGCTTAAGTCACATGACTTAGAGGTAAGTTGCAACTGTTCACTGAAAAAAGTTGCCAAACTGAAGACAACTAAGAGAAGTGGTTATCCTTGCATTCTTCTACATACATTTTATTCGAAGAGAAACCATTACAGCCACTCAAATAAATACTTCCGTTACCATTTTACGTTGCACATCGCGAAGGTATAAAATATCTTTTCAACTATTTCAGGTTCTTACAAGCGCATGCGCAGTGATATCTATCGTGGCCTGTGATCGAGAGAACCTGGGCGTCATCACAGATTATGGCGTTGTTCCTCACTTGGCTCACCTTACGCATATGGTAAGAAGATAATCCGCTGTACTAATTTAAAACTGCTGGAGCAGCACATTCTTTGAGATGAATGAAGGGTTTGTTTACTTTTAGCGATTAACATGGTTATTATCATCAATAGACTTACTTTAGCATTAAGATTTCACCGTTGGTATTTATATCAGTACTTCCCATCATCATCACCATCTCTCTCATTGTCATCGTTATCGTCATACTCATAACTCCCTATACCATCAGCATCTCTACTTTACTATCGCCGATCGCCACGACCATCAACACTATAAACTGTAAAAGCTGTGGTCATTCCTAGTTGTCGTCGTCTTCGTAATCTTTGTTATTGTTGTTGGGCCATCAGGGATTTCGACACCCTCATTATATACTCACGGCTACTGTCAGGAACCCATAAGCTGCTACTGTATATTCCTGAAAGCCATGATATCGGCTATAGTGTATGTATGCGAATCTTGTTTGCGCAGAAATGCAAGGTTTCTAATGGTTTTCTGTATAGCGTGTATAGCGTGCACATGCAATGATCGTTTTCACTTGAACGCGTTGCGTCAGCAACATGTCTATCATCAGAGTCCATTTTTTTTTTCATTTCTTTAGACTGACATACGTCTAAGGCGTCACTTGGCTGAAGCTATTGCTATGTGCAGCAAATGGGGCAACAATGCAAAACGCTTCTGTGACGAAGGTGCTGTCAAGCCTATGGTAGAGTACCTGGGATCACACGACATCATTGTGCAGCGGTCAGCAATGCGGGCTCTTGAACAACTAGGCAAGAATCCAGAAAGCTGTATCATAATGCACCGGAGTGGAGTCGTCAAGGTAACGAGCCTCTTTTCAAAGTATCATGACTTTTCCCTTGCTGAATCAAATATTTACAAAGCACATGCTTTCTCTGACCGATAAGGCCACAGGTAAAGCAAACGTCTAAAAAGGGTCCAGACAGAACACGGGTAGTAAAAGGCGCAACACAGCTTGTAAACTCGTTTTGCAAAACAAGTTGAACGTTTGTGTTGCCCGTTTTTATACTTAGCGTTACCAAGACCAATTTAGCCTGCGTGGCAGGCTACCCCTTTCGACGCCTGCTACGCAGGCTGAGACCAATTGCATGATCCTGTTTTGCTTTGCAGCTCTTGTTGGAGATGGTTGGTTCTGATGATGCTGGACTACAGGAGGCTGCGGCTGGATGTTTGTTAAACATGCGACAGCTAGCGATGGCCAATGAACGAGCGAGACAGGAGAAGGAATCCAGGAACAGTGACTCGGAAGCTTATTGATGTTCTTTAGCAACAAAAACAATTAGCTATAGTCGATTTGAGTGTCTTAAAATTTTATTCTTCCAAGGATTACTTAAGTTATCAAAAATCATTTGCGCTTAAACCGTGACAAGACCTAATAATGTCACAGGTTTCTCGGTTTCAGTTGATTTGATGGAAGCCTCTGGCGTTTTAGAAACAAATGAATGTTTAGGTCTTACAAGGAAAGAAGGAGATATTTTATTTAGTCATTGTCTACTCTTGGCTAGGTTTTATAAATATCTTTAGTTGCAAATACAACAATTTATAACTATCTGTCGTAGAATATATTTCTAAGAGGTAACTTTATAATTGAAAAAATTTCAATTCTTAATTAAAGGAATTCAGAGAAAATTTTTGAAGAAAAGTGGAAAACAATTATTCAGAAAAGGCATTTATTTGAGTGACGTCTCCTTTTTTCTCCCTGCTTTTCAAAGAAATCCAATAGTGAACAGATTCCAAAAGTCAAAAGAAAATATTTCTTCTACGCAATATACTGTCTAGCAACCTTCCTCTCAATTTGTTAACTAATTTTGTTTCTTTTGTATTAAGTGTATTTCTTTTGTATTTAAGTATCTACGTTTATTTAATGTGTGTTAGAAGGAAATAAATGAAATTTAAAAAAAAAATGAATGGCTTTGTAGCTCGTGAATACTTTTATCGAGAGCTTTCATGGTCACATAATAAAGTTCCGTAAATATAAGTGCCTATTTTGAACAACTGGTACTTCGGGCGGGTTTCTGGAAAGCCCTGGTAACGTTTCTGGATTGAAACCAAACATTGGTTGTTTCTATTTGTTACCTAGCTGTACTATCTTCAAAGCTACATAAAAAACGATCTTAAATGCAAACAACTTAGCCTTCCGGGCTATGTAATTACCGGGACTTTCGAGAAATGGGGCCTGTAGGTAATTATAATTTAACACAGTACATCCTACAATCTTGGACAGAATAAAATGGAACTTCAAACCCCCATACTCCCCCCCCCCCCCCCCCCCCACTACCAAATCAACGATGAAGCCGAGCGAAGGGCAAAAACCGGCCATTTTTCCATCTTTGATATTGGGGGAAGGGGGAGGGGGGAGGGGTCTGGGTTTTCCATTTATTTTCTCCAAGATTATAGTTTACACACTTACCTCCTCCACAGACAACTGCTATTGTAACGGTTACACTGACCGTGAGGAGTCTAAGAGCGAGAAAAGGAGAAAAAAATGGCACACGTTCTCTCCCCATTCTCCACTCGTTTCCTAAAACAGAACAGTAAAGCCTAAGGGGAAGGCTAGGTTTACACTATGAGAACTATAAGAGACGTTTCTGGATTAACGAAGGTGTTGCATTACCACTAATTGATACAGTAGATCTATCTGGGCTAAAATTGGACAATTCCCTGAATTTTGGAAAACACATTACGAAAATTAGCGAGAAAGTGTGAAAGCAACTAGATGTTCCTTAAAAAGAATAAAGAATATATTATCGTTTTGGACCAACTGCCTTTATAATTCGTTCAAAATGTCTCCTTTTCATTACTGTTCCTCCATATGGCATCACTGTTTAAAGTCTGATAGTAAAAAACTGGATAGGTTGCATGAACGAGCACTTCGCGGTTACTTGAACAGTGACGAGTCTTCACAAACTAGCACTCTTTTTGATCGTATTGGTTACAGCCTTGTGGATCGACGTATCCAGAACTTGTTAATGATTGTATTTAAGACAATTAACAGTTATCCGCCTGAATATCTGAGAGACCTATTTAGGTTAAGAGACAACATCAAAAACCTGAGAGGGGTTAACAAGCTGCAAGTACCGAAACCTAATACGACTCGTTATAGCAAGAACTCAGTAAAGTCACCGTAAGGAGGCTATTACTAGGAACAAGATTTCTGATACCTTAAGATCCCTAAGTACATTGTCAGCTTTTAAAAAAGCAGTCCGACAGCTAAGGTTCTAGCTAATTCTATATAATATCTATGTTCTATTAAGTAATTGGGCTTTTTATTGTAAATAGCTATGTCACGTAATTTTAGGCTTTACACTGTAAATAAGTTTTTGGATTTCACTTTCTTTCTCTATTATTTTATTGATTTGTTTTGTTTTCTTTGTTTGTTTGTTTTTTTTCGTCGGCTTATTAGCATATTTTTGCTAGAGATCTAACCAACCTCATCAAATCCGAGATTAAATAAAGCCTCATTCATTCATTCATAGACCAGGTATTCTGATCGCAGGCGTTTGCACTCTCAATCCCAGAAAATTCATTTGGATATATGTTACATTTACATTCCGGATTGGAAATCTCAGAACGCGCTACCTAACCGGGACGTTTTTATTTCGAATTTCAAATCTGCGTGTATAAATACGGTACAAAAATGTTTAGAATGTCCCAGAGTCGTCTCGAATCCAGAAATAAGCCTAGCCCAAGTACCTGGTAGGTACATTACAATAACCGTAAATGAGGCACCTATTTGTTTTTGGACAACACCCGCTGACCATAGAGCCCAAGAAAGTGCTTCTTCCTGCATTTTGAATCATGAATTTTCCTATTCCAAATGATCTTAATTTCCAGAAATACTGTATTGACAAATATGGTTCATTTGAAAAATTAATTGATAAGGCCAAGAGTGGCGAAATCCACGCCCAAGCAGATTTAGGATGGGCTTACTCGCAGGGTTTTGGCGATCTCTTGCCGCAAGATAACGACAAAGCAATCGGATGGCTTAGCACTGCTGTAGATAAGGGTTATGAATTGCCTAATACCCTAGGAAAACTTGGGGAGTTATTAGATCGGAAAGGAACGATACGACATCAGCAGAAGGCTTATGAGATGTACCACAGGGCAGCGAAACTGGGGTGCAGAAGTTCACAACTCAATCTTGCAGAAATGTATCGATGTGGAGTTGAAGGAGTCGTGAACGAAGATCTAAAAGAGGCTTTTAAATGGTATAAAATGGCCGGGGATGAAAGTGCGAGTGATTATGAACTGGGTTCAACAGTGCAAAAATTAGTGGCTGGGACGATGAAAAAACTCGGAAACGACTCAAAGCTAAGGTCTCTGAAATGTCTGTATAAGTATTATCTTGAGGGTGAATGTCCGGAAGGCCGTCCACAGCCAACTAAAGCAATTCACTATTTGACAAGGGCAGCTGAAATAGGCGATACTGAGGCTCAACGTAATTTGGGGCAGATATACTTAAGCGGAAGTTGTGAGCAAATTAAAGACGTTTTAAAAGCAAGGAGATGGCTCAAGAAAGCTTCTGCAAATGGTGATGCTGTGGCAAAACAGGTGGGCCTAATGAGGATCTTATAAAGAAATACATCAATGTTTAAAAACTTTTACAAGTGCTTGTTTTGTGTTACAGAAACAAAAAAATATCACCAATTCACGTTGTTTTCAATCATTGATCAACAAAAAAGTCAACCTCTAGGGCCTGTGAGGGGGTGCGAGTGCACCCATCACACCCCCCTTCCTATGGGCCTGCAACCTCAATGCACCTTTTCTGTAAGGTAACCAACCTAAATGCCATCACAAATACAGGTCAGTGATAATTAATGAGCTCCCAAGTCATTTCTTGTTGTGGACTTAAAGAAATTCCTTAACATTGATATGTTGAACATTTTGGCTCTGGCAAGTTCATAGATGAAAGACATGATGAAAATGCTCACAGCCAGAAATGAACATCACATTAATGTGTAAGGGAGATGTATGTGGAAAAAAGGTAGTTTCTTGATGTTGTGGATGGGTGTAATCACCAAATGATGTGTTACAAAAGATTGAAAAGACACATTCCCACACCACAACTCAATAGTGAACCAACAATGGTTTCCACAACACAAAGATACATGCAGAAAATGTGTTAAACTTAAGCCCATAGTCCAGAATAACTCAAAAGACAGCAGTAGTAATGACCATGAAATTTCATACCTCTAAGGGTTCCCTGCCATTCTTGGGCTGTTAATTCAAACATCCTTCTTTTAATACCATTAATCAAAATTAATTCAACTAACACTGCCATATTAAATTACACTCTGTGTAGGCATCCACAGTTGAAGACCCTGCTTAAGCCTAGTTGTTGCATTGTTTCCGTAGACAGGAAACTCGGTTCCACTATGTTTCTCCTCATCTGGGTCAAATAAAGGATACCCATGACATACTGCTGGGGTAACCCTGGATGAGTTGCATTTCATCTAGGGGGAAATAGCAAAATTATGTACTTGTAATTTAGCAACTTGTTAGCGTTCTGTAATATTATGGAATGATTATGCTTTCACCAACAAAAACCATCCCAGTACTTTAATGCTCACATGCCCATGATGTTGACTAGAGACCAACTTCCCAGGCATGTTGGCAGTTTTTCCAGCATAGTATTACTTATCTAGCAGTAATTGTTACTTTGAAACCCTGTGAACAGCAGAACTATTTATGAAATATTATGGTGTTGTACTAAGGGAAGAGCCAATCAGATGTGAGAAAATTAAACCACAAACAGCAACCATGGTCAGCTTGTAGTTTTTAGATTTGCTTACATCCTACACTTAACTGTGGTTGGTCACTACACAATCAGCATTCCTACATTATATCATCATCTTACTGTAAATCCTCAATTAAGCCCCCCCCCTCTCAAATAACCCTCCCCCCCTTTTCAGGGGAAGAAAGTTAATAAGCCCCCATCCTCTCCCCCTTATCATTCTTCACTAATAAATGGTGGACTGTATCAATGAAGCATGACTGTAAAACTTTTTTTGGACTGAGTCAGGATGGTTTTTTCACCAACTGGAAGTTCGGATTTGATCCTTGGCTGCATGACCTCCAACTTCTTGTACTTGAGTTTTTTTTCACTTTGTATTCTAGCTCCTTATGGAGACCTAATACTTTGTCTTTGCTAAATTAAATAAGCCCCCCATCTGTATTAAGCCCCACACCCCCTACTCAGGTGGGGGGCTTATTAGAGGATTTACAGTACATTCCTCTGTGGCTCCACAACACATCATTTATTTATAAACAGTACAACTGCTACTTTCCAGATTTTTTCTCCTATAAATAATGTTTTTTTCAGTAGCCATCACAAGTAAATAACACCAATAAAAGTGGAGTACCTTTGCTTGTTTAATTGCAACAAGTGGATAAAAGGGTAATTTTGGCTTCAAATGATAATTTTACGAGAAGGAACTGGGAGGAGTTTCAAGACCAGCAATTCTTAAATCAGGAGAAGTTATTATTAATGCAACCAAAACCTTGAGGACTGCGAAGGTGGTCTTTATTACCTCTCTTCAGGGGGCCAGCAAAAATTGCCACCACCTGTGATAATGCAACATTATGTGTAGTAGGTAAAGCGCAGTTCCTGTGAAACAAGGGAATTAACTTATAATGTGAACTTAATTTTTTTTCAGCTTCTTAGGAAATGCGAAGAAGTGGAAGATAAACAGCATACTGCATCAGAACCAAAAACAGAGGCCTTGGCTCAGTCACTTGAAATTATGGATGAGAAACTAAGGCAAAGATCAGAGGCAAAAAAACACCCTTTTGCGATCACTGAGCCTACTGCATTTTCAGAGGAAATGCTCAGTGAGTTTCATTGGTCCCCAACAGCACGGATTTATCTTCATGCTTTCAGACTGGTAAACCAGGGGCTTGCAATTCTGCTCAAAAGTAACTTTACTGATGAAAGAGGAATTACTCTTATAGCTCGTGGGTATTTGACTGAAAATTCTATACTACAAGCTTTTCCTTATATACATGTTTCTTTGCCTAAAGTTTTTCACCTTTGTGAGAAAAGCATGCAAAATAACCCAAGTTTCTTTGAAGGCCTTGTAGTCACTTTTGGCTTGCATTTTTATGAAATGAAACTTTCAGTTAAGACACAGAAAACTGACGAAAAAAAGGTGATGTGCATAACAAATTTGATTAATTTCATTCAAAAAGCTGAACCTAACAGCCTTCCACCTGAAGATGCTTTTAGATTTGACCAAAACTACAGTAGCTGGCTTCATGTCTTATATGACCACTTGGCATCACTTTATGTTATTTACGATAACTATGAAGCAGCAGCTGAAGCCTTTGAAAATTCCCTGAAGTGCTGTCCAACCTATTTTCCAAGCAAAAGAGGCCTTGGGTACTGTTTGTTGGCTCTGTATTCCGCTAGAGTTTCCTCTGAAAAGAAAGACTCAGCTGCAGCCTCAGAAAAGTGCAAGCACTTTCAGAGTGAGGAGCAAATCGCAGAGGAGCGCAAAATTTCTAAATACCGATCCTGGACCACTGAAGAGTTGGGAGATGCGGCCAGGAAAAGATTGGAAGAGTTTCTGGCAGAAGCACCCTCTTGTTGGAAAACATACCCTAATGTTTGTTATTACCTTGCCAAGCTTGCTCTTGTTAAGTCTGACATGAAGGAGTTAAAAAGGTATTATGAACAAGGCCAAGATGCTGAAGAAAAAAGGCTGCCTTTCTTAAGCCGTGTTGATATACCTCTCAAGGATTTACTGTCTCCGATCTACCAGCTACTTGCTGATTTACCGGAACAGGCCAGGTGTGGCAACAAAGCTTGCACCAAAAAGGTCAACGAAACTGAGCTGAAGTCGTGTGCTGGGTGCAGAACCAAAAAATACTGCAGCAAGTGAGTAGAAATGTAAAATTTAATTGTATTAACCTCTTTAAAAGAAATACAGCATCGCATACCACTCAGCTGTGGTATTTTTGGCTTTAACCAGAAATAAGAGTGCACTGTTATGAATGCAGCTCGCAATACATGTATGGCTCAAGATTTGCCTCTGTCGGAGCTTTCTCTAGGACACTTTATAAGAATCTTCAGGCTTTCCTTTCAAAAATTCCATTCTTGATTTTGATTGACTGAACTGTCAATCAGACTAGACCATGTGGTAAATTTCTGGCTGAAATTTTACTATGGTTAACGTAGCGCTTGACCGTTAACTACAACGTACTGGTGAATACTAAGCCAACAAAAGATATGAAGGTATTAGATCATTATTTTCTTTGTACCATCTCTGGTCATTATCATCATGATCACCACCACCAACATCATCATCTTCGTCATCATTGTCATTATTATTTGTATTATTATTATTATTATTGAACTGAAGATTTACTCATTTGGTCATTTTTAAGGGAGAACATGGCTGACCGCAACTCGCTAAGATTTGCTGACCCCATCCCTGTGCTCTCCACAGTATCGATTTACATTTAGATATGCAACCGTAAAGTTACTTTCATGCAAGTGCATTGGTATAGATATAAGAGCTGAAGCCATGCAATAATGGGTGAAAAAAAAAGGGTTTTTAGCTGATTCATGTAAAACACTAAAAAAAAGCATTAGGGTTGGAAGCTATGCCAGAAGAGTGGGACCTGAATGGGTAGGAAGCGAGAAAGTGAAAACAGTGAAAACAGCAATATTATTGTACCTGCAATAGCCTTTCTCTTATCTTTAACTTTTTAGGGTCTGTCAAAGAGCAGATTGGAAGGAACATAAATCTGCATGCACTGCTTTCAAACAAGACAAGACAAATGCCAACAGTACTTAGGATTATTATGCTCTTCCAAATTATTACTGGAAAGGACAAGTTTGCAGAAAGTTATGTCTAGCTGAGGCTTCAACATCTGAGTTCTGGCCTAAGAAGTTCGTATGGTTGACTGAGCACAAACCTAGAGTTGTCACTGTCTGAGAAACGAAACACAGCTCTTCAAAAAATGAAGACATAGTCTGTTTGATATGGTGTAAATTATCTTTCGAATTTACTTGGTCTGTTTGACTTCACGTGAGGGACCCCCTTGTGATTCCGCGAGTACAACAAGGACAACAAAAAGCAACTGACTGTTGCTTTTGGCAAATTTTCTTAGATACAGTGAGGGCTCCGGGGAAAGTCGTGTACATTATTTTCTTGATATTTTAAGTGGGTTGGGTTAAACGCAATAAGTTTGAAAAACTTGAATTCACCTTAAGCAATGACAACAGCAACGGCAAGGAGAACGAGCTTTTCTAGTTCAGAGGGTATGTGTTCCCAGATTTTAGATTCAACAAAAGCAAAAGTGGCGGCATCTTAATTATTGTTTATCCAATGGCCTATTGAAAATTAAGGTTGGATACAAATCGGTTGTTGAAACTAAGAACCTCAGAGGCTAGGGTAAGGGTTCCCTGAATATTGCAGGGGCATTTGTTGCATAATTTTATTAGTGAATTGTTTACATGAGAAACACTAAGTTTGCTAGGCTAGATGGATGACCCCACCTAGCCTGTCACCTTTTTGTGATGGTAGGGTCACCTTCGCAGCTGGGCTAGCTTTTCGGCATATTAACAATTAAGCTCGCCTAGCGTAGTAAACTCGGTCAAAGCAAGACAATCAGAGCATGGGCAAGTGCTGTTGGCTCAGACAAAGGGGTCAACTATTTTCTCATATTGAGCATTTTCAAATGATCTCACTTTGGAGCCCAAAACAATGAAATGGTGGCCATGTTGGTGTCCCAAACAAGTCTTGTGAGAGTTGAACTCTTTTCTTATGCAAAAACTTTCTTTTTGTTTCAATAAATGTACATAGCTACTGGTCACATGGGTCAAAGCCCTCTATTAACACTCGCTAAAGTTGACTGGGCTAGGAAAGTGACCATTCTACCCGGGATAGGTTTTCGCATAGTTTATTTTGACCATTTTGTTGGATTGTTAAAGAGATTTAACCAAGGCCAAAAGCAAAGCTCCCAATGGAGGAGGGCCTTAAGGCCCTAAAGCTTTTTGTTGACTTGCAAGGACCCATCTGTTATAAAGATCCCCTAAATAAAGGGATAAATCTCATAGTTTATTAGATATAATCATGTAAAGTTTGCTTATCATTTTTGCATAAATTATGACCTAAATTTGGAAACTGCTGAATTTCTCGCATTGGGTCTTCGCGGTTTTGGTGAAACACCGTTCAACGCAAGGCACTAATACACACTATTTGTAGCCGTGAGATTTTCACGAAAAAATGCCGGCAACAGCAGAATTTGACTCAGACCCCAAAGAGGCGTGGTACTGTAACCACGTGACATTTACTCCGATCACCAAAAATTTTATGCTATATTGTAGATTGATCTATATGTTATCCATGCTATATGTTAGACTTATGATCAAAGTAAAGGTGGGGATACCAGAGAGCTTCAGAGTAGGATGGTACCCTTGCAAAATAACTGGGTCGAGTCACCTTAAGAAATGTCCTTTTCTAGTAATTTAACTTTTGCCATAAGCAGAAAGCAAAGTAAACTGAATTCCACCTTTAAAAAATTGACCTGAGCCCGTGATCAATTGAAAACCAAAAACTGGTCAGTGGATAACTTTAAAAAGTGCGTCACCTCTGTAAGGTGTATACTTGAGCCCCTGATACAGTCATTTGACACTGGTCAGCAGATACCCTTTCAACTGACCATAACATGGATGTCCAATACCAAGTTAAACACAGATAGTATAGTAAGTTATGCCTCAGATTAAAGTGTGACATTTGACATCGGTTTACATGTGGTGTACAGACTGATGGTCGCTGGGCATACACTGAACCAAAATTTCTTGGGTGGATTGATTACCAAATTTTTGTAGCAATGGAGCTCTGCCCGTGCGGGCTTTAAGCGCGCGCATGGAGCTGCTTTTAAGACCATATGACAATGGGCCTTTGTCACATGGTGGCCATTTTGTCCTGAGAGAACTGTTATTTATGTCTAGACTAAAATAGCTTTGATTTACCTGTCTAGCCTGGCTCCCAAGTTTTTCACTGCGAGGTCGCGGGTGGTAAAACAGCTTTTTCAGTCTCTTTGGACAATATGGCCGCTGTGTGAATAAGGCCCATGATGCTCAACACAATTCCCGTGAAAAGGATACAATATTTAGGTGTTTTCAAACTTGGTACAATTGATAGCCATACTGTATTTCCTAGAATAATAGCTGGGGGTAATTATTTCTTTTCTTCTTGCCTCTATTAGCTAGGCTATTTTGCAGGCAAGGATCAGTGGTTATGATATATATCCAATGTGTTTTAATAAACTTGAAACTTGAACTTGTATTGATAGTGGGTTACCTATAGTGGTGGGAGGGGGCCAATTATTGGAGGGAGCTAGGCAATTATTTCAAATATTTCTGTCAGAGGGGGCTATTATTTGAGGGAGGCGATTAATCAAGGGACAGCTATTATTCAAGGAAATACGGTATATAGGATATTGAAAAAATTGCAATAAAACGATGGGGTCACCTTGCCTTTTTCCGCTCTGCGTGCTTGCTGTGTTGTTTCCCAGTTATGTGCAAAATGAAAACTTGAACAACCGTCGAAAATTCTTATCATATAGCAAAAAGTATAAATCTTACTAAAATGTAGAGTCCGTTTTGTTTGTTTGGGCTATAATGTTTCAGTAAAATGACTAATTAGATGATCTGCAAAATGCAAAATCTGTAACAAAAATGGACAGTTTTTAACATGATATCTCATACTAAATCTCATACTCCTCTGTGGCTCCAAGGAGTTTCACATATCTAAATAGTAAATTCTTTTTACCTTCCAACTTTTTTTCTCCTTAAAATATTATATTTTTGCTCAAGCCACAACAAGTAAAAAAACATGTACAAAAAGGAGGGGTCACGTTTTCGTTTGATTGCAAAATGACAACAAAGGGACAAATGGTCATTTTCCGCGAAGGGACTGGCTCGAGTTTCAAGCCCAGAACCTTTTGAGCCTAGCCTGCATAACAGGCGCTTTTATATTCGCCTCACATGACTCATAAAGCGCCTGTTATGCAGGCTATTTGAGCCGTGAAGAGTTACAATTTGGACTCGAAAGGGTATTAATTAATGGGAAAAAAGTAATATACAAATGAATAAGGTTTTTCCCACTTTAAGACATTTTAGTAAGAAACATGCTATACTTACTTTTGAGGTGGTGGTCCATTATTTTCGAACTATTTTCCCGGAAATTTCTGATAAATGGTAAACGCTCTTGTTCCTTCTCTGCTGCTCCCACTCCCAAAAGTGTCAGCTGTCCTGGACAAAGCAGGCGAGCCCCAAACGACATACGTGACCTTCCGCCTTTTGTTCCGTTCCAACGTCCAAATATCCAATAGTCCATTCCAGTCAATTATTTTTAACAGGCTTCTCTTTCTCGGAAATCACGCGGGCGTGTAGTCACAGGAGGAAATTTTGTCTGTCTTGTAGCAGGTAAAGGCAAGCTTTTCGGTTTCTTTTGTGATCACTCTGGAGAGGATTTTGGACTATCGTGTTAATTCCAACGGGTTCTTTGGTACAGATCGATCTTCATACTTCAAAGGATCTATTCTGTGAGTTAAAATCTTAATTAATATTGTTAACAATGTAAAAATATTTATACAGCCCAAAAAACAGAAACGGAGAGCTTAAAAAAAGCTTATGTCCTAGTATATAGTTGACACTAGAGCTGACCCTGCTCTGTATATTGTCGGTCAATAGTATTCTTGCTCGTTGTGTAGCTCTTTGAAATGTATCGATTCATAATGAAGAGTTTCACACATATTCCATTCAGTAGATGAGATAAAAAGTCACAGGAAACGCGAGGTTCCATGCACAGCTTCAGTTCGATTTACATAGCTTCGATCAAAACATTCTCAGTTTCGAGAATAGTTTACTCTAAACCATAGATTTAATTAGAAGTTGAATTTTTCGTTATCTCTCTCTCACCTTTCACATACCGTTCATTTTATTCGCCGGAAAGTAAAAGGACGTTTGATCAATTCACGCTCGCGCATTCTTGTCTTATCACAGGCCAACCAAGCTCAGTACAGGAAATCGGACGTGACTCTTGCTTGCGAGCAGTGTTGTGTTTACAAACGGTTATGTACACACGCTTCTATGGGATGCAAATAGTTTTTCTTAAAAGAGAGAAAAAATGTTATGTTTTTAAATAACATCGACTTACCTTATTGGCCTGTTGTATTCTTTGTAGTTTGCCCGCGTCTCAGACCGTTTTGAAGCTTTTTCTGCAAGTTAGCGCTTTTTTGGTGTTCCACTGCTAAGAGAAAGACAAGGCAGAACAGGGATTTCCGGATTGTCCGTCGCTCGAGGGAATAATTCCACTGGAAAATTACCCCTGGCCTCAATTCCTCCAGAAATTGCAGTTCCAAGTCCATTCACTCAAATCACAATTCCTCCCACAGATCGTTCACTAGCGATGCTTTTATCTCTTGCTCGATCGGCTTCCGACTTTTGAACTAGGCTCTTCCAAACTGCTGGCTACCCTCACCTGGCTTATTTTAGTTACCCAAACTATGCGATTGGTGAATGGGTCCACGGCAGTTTGGAAGAGCCTAGTTCGAAATTTGGAAGCCAATTGAGCAAGCGATAAAAGCATCCCTAGTGAACAATCTGTGGGAGGAATTGCAAATCGAGTGAACGGACATAGAACTGCAACATCTCTGCTTTGAATTTCTGGAGGAATTGAGGCCAGGGGTAATTTTCCAGTGGAATCATTCGCCTCGAGCGAGGGACACTTCGGAAATCACTGTTCTGCCTTGTCTTTCTCTTAGCAGTGAAACACCAAAATAGCACTACCTTGCCAAAAATGCTTCAAAACGGCCTTAGATGCAGGCAAACAACAAAGAATACAACAAGGCGATAAGGTAAGTCGATTTTATTTAAAAACATAACATTTTTCTCTCTTTTAAGAAAAACCATTTACATCCCATAAGTGTTTGTAAATAACCGTTTGTAACACAACAACGTTTGCAAACAAGAGTCACGTTCACGTTCCTGTAGTGAGCTTGGGCCACCTGTGGTCTTATCACAGGGTGTCCACACAATCTGTTTGTGTAGCCAATTGTTATTTTATAGTAAATGTACTGGATTTACCATTTGCCTCACCTATAGCGATATATCGCTAACTATATGTATATAACTCAATGATAAGTAAAGGTTGAATTACCTTTCCTGTGCCTTGCTTGTGGTATATAGCCGTCCTTTTGCCTCAAGAGTGGTTTTTTGAATGGTTTTGAAAGAGTTTGAGTTTGCCGTTGACTGTTCCTTATAAAGGACGACTATGTACCATGGGTAGGGTAATTCAATGTTTATTTATTGTTGATTTATACACATAGTTAGCGACATATTGCTATAGGTGAGGCAAACAGTAAATCCAGTACATTTACTATAAAATGAAAATCGGCTACACAAAAAGATTGTGTGGGAACCCTGAGGTCTTATTTTAAACTTCATAGCGGAAGGACATCTGTGAGCAGGGAACAAGTCAGCACAGAATTTGATTGTTGGCGAATTTCTGTAATCGTCCATCTTTCTGCTAGTGAGAAGCTAGCCGTTGATCCACTCATCTTGCTTGTTGGGGCTGAGTCTTATTCTGGTCAAAGAGAGAAAGAATGTCTGGCAAGCTTTCCCATCAAAGATTTGTGAACTCATGTCTGGCAAACTCTCTGAGTGTTTCTAGTATATATACACAGTTATACGCACCTTATAAGTTCATCTGCACTTAACAAGTGTCTTTTGGTCAATAACTTTCAAAACAACTGCTCCACAGAATGTCACTGATAACACATAATGCAAAAGAGTATCAAAGTACGACTGTATAATAAATGTCACAAAATCTACCTAAGCGGTCCCTTCAGGATTTTCTGTCTTTATGTCATCCTAAACATCTCGATAATAACTTGCGGGCGCGATAGAAACAATAGAAACGTCATCATTATCTACTGATTCCTCGCAGCCCCTGTTTAAGCAAATTGAGATTTTTTCTGGCATACTTTCCTTAATATACACGCGGGTTACTTAAGTGCCTCCTCAGGATTTCGCCTTCTGGGCAAAATCCCTGCGGGGGTAATAAGACTAGTGAACAAAAAAACAAAAAACCATTAAAACATAACTTAGCAATGACCGCCTTCTTAAAGAGAACTTGTTATCAGCTTGTTATAAAATTGAACAAAATTAAAATAAAATCTATTTAAAGGAAAAAATTAATATGAAATCTTGGTTTCATTTGACTAAAACTGAAAAGAAAATATCACCTCATGGTTTTGATTCAGTAAGCAGAAACATTGCTCATTCTTTGATTTATGCATCTATCATTGGCCATCCCATGGTAAGGGGCCCCAGGCAAATACAACTTTGCATGGGACTTACAGGGGGACTTGAAAGGTTATTTTACCCTGGAGGTGGGGGAATTAGGCAGGTTTGGTTTACCACATCCTTCCACCGTGGGAAAAACTGGCGGCTCTGTAAAAGAAACTAAGTTGATTTTAAATTTTCTTAAATCAAGGATACATAGGCTATACTAGTTGTCTAGAGGATCGTGGGCTTAAAGCTCTCTCCTGTGGTGAAAGTAAAGGCCAACTTGGGACTTGGCAGATTGTGTAATCTCGGGCATTGCTATGTAAATCCATTTCCATGTTATGTTATTCCTTGTATGTGCTTCAGAGTGGTGTGTGACAAATGCAGACTGCAGACTTGCAGATAAACGAGGTAACATAATTTGTTGTGAAATGCTCTAACTAATTCCCTATCCTTAAACTAGACTTTTAAATGACTTAAAGTTTAGGGATAGGAAATTTGTTAAAATATTTCACAACAACGTTTACCTCACTTACCTGCCAGTCTGCAAGTCTGCAGTCTGCGTTTGTCACACACCAGCTTCCCCAGGGGGATTACTCCAGATTTCAAGTGACAGGGATGATCAAATGGGGACAAAAATCAAAACCCAAACAAATCCCTAGGGCTTCAAACAAAACCCAAAAAATTCCCTGGACCAAAATTTAACCTCAAAAAAATCCCATGCTGAATTTCCAAGCCATAAAAATTTATTCGTGGAACTACGGGGCTGGGATATATACATAGGAACGATCAGGAATCTTCAGATTGTTTTGAATACCCGAAAAAATTCCTACCTAAATCAAGCTACCCAAAAAGATACTTGCCAAAATTTTCCAGCCCGAAAAAATCCCAAAATCGAAAACTTCAAACCAAAAAAATCCTTTGATCATCCCTGTCACTTGTAATCTGGGGTACCCTGGGCTGGCTTCAGAGGCGGCGGAGCGTTTTGAAGTTTGGGGGGTTCACATTCCACTCAGCCATATGCATACACCTACTCAGATTTTGCAAAGTTCCCTTTGCATTGTTCGTTGGCACAAGCAGTGTGTTCGTAATTGATTTGTGACAATGCATCAGTAGGTAGTTGTTTAGGTGGGCCTGCTTCATTGTGCTTCTTAGGTAGTTCTTGAGTTGTCTGAGAGCAGAAAATGTGCGCTGTGAAGTCGCCAATGGTGCAGGTATTGTCAAATACAACCGTAAAAGTGTTTTTTGGCACCAAAATGTAGGGGGGGGGAGGTACTATGTACCCCTCTGCCCCCCTGCTTGGCAACCTATGTGCTTCTTCTAATAACATGAGCTGGGTCTTCATAATGGCTTTTCAAGTTTACTATGGTTTCATGTTGTTTAATATGATATCTTAACTTTGAGCGCTCTGTGCCCCCATTAAGGAGTGGAAAAAAGAGCACTTTCACGGGTCCTTTACAAAGTAACTTCCCTTTCCCGGGGTCCCCCACCCCCACTCCCCACCCCCCAGGGAATGGCCGATGATAGGTGCATTTCAAACGGATTTTAAACCATCCCTACATACTTGAACAGATTCAGATATTAAAAAATATATATATACATAAGAGAACACTTAATTTGGAGCCTCTGTTATGTGTCCCGCACCTTCATCCCTTGTTTTTGTATCTTGTTCAAATGTTTTTTTTTCCCTAGTCTTTTTCAGCATTGTAATCATGGTGAAAGCGATTAAATAAAATAAATAAATAAATAATTTCTCTTTAATTTCTTGTGGGATAGTTCAGGGTACATGTAGTTAATTCCAGGAGTTTATATAAGATTATTAGCTATATGAACCTAACACTGCAGTAGTTATTATAATCTGTAAATAATTGAAAGGTAAATACTAGACAAAAGTAGAAGTAAAAGCAGTCTATCATTATGGCCGTTAAGCTTATTTTCAAATATTAAAAGTCTTGGTTGAGTTAATCGACATTTTGATGAAGAACTCTCCTTGTTCAAAAGGCAGTAAATGCAAGCCAGTCAACTGTACCCGGCTCTCATATAGCCACTTAATAACAACTGATATGCCAAGTCCGATCTCAGTCAGGTCTTTTTTTTGCACTACCCACCACCCCACTTCCCCTGCCCCACTCCAAAAACATCAACCAGCCACCCCACACTCAATAAACACAATTGCAAATTGACCCAGTCCAATGTTAGATAAAAATATCATTATTTTTTCTTTTAACAAGGCCATCACAAAAATGTAACTCTCAAATTAAATTTTGTGGGTCTGCTCAATGACTTGAGTCAAATGTTCAGTAACAATTTTTTGGTAGCTTAAGTTTATTGGCAGTGAATAACTTTATTTTGTTGCTTCTTTTTCACTACTAATCTATATCTTGATGACCACAAAATTCCCCAAATTCACACTTAGATATCAAAATGTAATGGTCTTTTTTAAAGTAAGCTATTGAACCATTACAAGACAAAAACAAAAGAAATCCTGAGTCAAATGATTTGGTTATTTTTTCTCCAAAATCCCATTTTCAAATCACATACTGTGATAACCTGTATTCCGACCCCATATTAAGATGACAACCCGTGTAGTATGTAGATTATATTACATGGCTGCGTGGAGATACAAAGTTTCTCTTCAAGTGTTGAAAATATTTTACAAGTGCGGTGAACGCAGAGAACGAGTGAAATACTTTTCAACACAAGAAGAGATATTTTGTATCTCCAAGCAGCCATGTAATGTTCTAACTATTTATTGTATAAACACCAATGAAATACCAAACCTTTTCACTTTAATAGTTTTTTGCTGGGAAAAGTGTGATTTATTTTAAAGTAGGCTTAGCAACAGTGATCTTTTCACATGTGAAGATAACATGTTAATTTGTCATGTGAAGATATATCATGTATTTGCACGAAAGCTCACCAGGTTAATTTCATTGGTGTTTATTATAATAAAAACATGAACCTGTAATTACTGGACTCCTCCATATTAAAGTGGGCAATCAAGTAAGAGTCCCGTGGGTGTATGCTTCATAAATTATAGTAATGTTATGTTTTAATGAACTTATCCCAGAGGATGGCTTTTAAATTTTTCATGTAAATAAAACTCATTCTACAAGAAAGGTTGTTCACTTGGCCTTATTTTGAAAGTGAGGGTTTTTGGATCTAGAAAGTGGCCTATTGCAATGTATTATAAATGCTTATTAAAATTTGGCACTGCATTTAACCAACCAGATTGTGGAATTTTGGTCTAGTTATGATAAATTCATTAGATTTAGTGTAAATCATATTTTCAGGTCGTCATGGCAATGGGAGGAGCAACTGGTGGGCGTGTAATCACGTTTATGCCACCAATACCACCAGGTACTCCTACTACACCCACAGTTTTGACTGGAGCCCTAGCTACTGCTGGAACTGGTAAGAGGAGTTTAAGCAGTGAAATACAGGGGTTTCAAAAAGCACCGATGGCTGATGAAATGCTTCCGCCACTTTGCTTACAGAGGTTGGCTACATTTTTTTCTAAAAGGAGGAAGCAACTAGTTTGAATAATTAATCATGTACTCCCTTTTTAAAAGGTACTAGCCAACTTGAAGTTCAGCATATGAGATACAGTAGACTGTTTGATATTTTTTTTTAAAAAATACACAATTTGAAGTGGTGTGTGGAATAAGCCTTGGCCCAGGTGACTCAATTCTGATTTATTACCCAATTCTCCCTCTCATTTAACTATATTTGAAAGAAGAAATCTAGCAGTATATCAAAAGTTACTTGAGTCTTCAAGCATCTTTAAAACAGTCCTGTGGTGCAATTCAACAGCACCTCTGTCCCAAGTCTTAGCTTTTTAAGCAGCCCTCTGACTTATCAAACAGTCGTATCCAACAGACACCGTCCTGACCGTCCACTGGGGAGACATCATCATATGTTTGCAGATTTATAACCCAGTATGTCTTTGTTAAGCTACCAGAGTCCATGCAGCAGGCATTATTACAAGTGAAAAAAAAAAAGGAGAAATCAAAATTAGCCGAGTAATTGTTCTCAATATTTGTCCAACTCCATGGCAACAGGGGTCTTTTTTGCATGAGCATGCGCGACCGCTGAACAAGCGATGTGCATGGGGCGGCTCACCACAGGGTTTGCCTTCATCAAAATGGCGCGTCTCAAAGCTATCATAGCGATTATTTTGCTCGTTGGTCTTGGCGAATGTGCTCGTGATTTAACAAAATGTGTAGTTTGCAAAAAAAACTCTAACATGGTCTTAACAAAAGCGAAGTAGACAAGCTTAAACATACACGAGCTACTATCAAATTTCATCTCCCCACTTGACCTGGACAACAGCGCGCGTGTATGTAGTGCCTGGAGGATTGCGCTGACCTCATCAAAGTCTAAACAAAGTGCAGAAACAGTTTGTTGATGCAAGTAAACACTTTCAATTTTCTTTGTTTTGAAATCGGAAAGGAAGAGAAATATTAGAAAAAAAACAAAGCAAATTTCAGCGAGTGGGTTCGGAGTGCGCGAAAGCCGATGTTCAGTTCAGCAGTGAATTAATATATGTTCTACAATTTTCCCAGCACTTTAAAGCCACAAAATTAAGAGCACACGAGACGTAGATTAGTCACCTGGTGAGATGTTGATGGTAGTCACTCTGTATGTCTCGAACAATAAAAAAAATGAATATCAATGAGACACAGTCAAAACTGCATTCAATAGGACCGAAATTAAAGTCCAATCTTGTGACCGATTTTGATGAAACATACGGTTAGGTTTCCCAAGAAGTACAGTAAACATGTGATGCCGACCAAAAGTTAAAAATCATTAGAACATTTAAGTTCTGGCTAAAAGCAAATTCCTGCAAAAGATGCGTTACAATATTAGTCCACGCAAAAACAAGAAGTTCTACAATTTTCCTATAAACAAACTTTGTATCACTAAAATACTTAAGGCAAAAACTTTCTATTCCAACTGAAAACGGCGTGGTAGTCGCCCGCTGATCGTTATTAATCCACTCCCGAAATATGGCTAAATCAGCTATTAACAAATAATTGTCAGAAATCCTCTACGGCATCGAGAAACTGATTTACATCCGATTTATAGACAAACATTAAATAAAGAACATTTTGCTCAGTAGCTACGCATCAGCAATGCATTCTATGCCAAACTTTGCGGTTCTTAAAGGGGAATCAAGACACGAGTCGAGCGCCAAACAACAACAAGCAGCCATGTTCGTGTCAGACATCCTTGAGAAACTTGCTCTTTCACCTCGTTCAGCGCATCAGTCTCCACTTTAAATCAACAGATCTTTACTTATTTTGTACAACGAAGTTCTTTCCTAAGTTCCTGCTACCATTTCAATCTCAAGCAAGCGTTCAAAGTGAACAATTTGGTTCCTATGACTATGCAGCACGGTCGCTGTCACTGGTCGCGTGCTCTTTGTTAGTGCTCTTTGACAAGTCAGCGGTCGCGCATGCTCATGCAAAAAAGACCCCTGTTCTCCATGGCAAGTTTCATGGGACACTTCTGCCCCCTGAATCTGAGTTTGAATTAATATGAAGCCATCATGTTTAATTTTTTTGTTTGTTTTGTTTGTTTGTGTTTTGGCCGTTTCAAAAAAACTAATAAACTCATATCTCAATTACCTTTTCTCCAGCATTTTCAAGTCAACTTTTATTTTTTTCAGTCAGCAGTTTTGATCTTGGAGAGAACCAAAAGAGATGGGTTGTGGTCGGGATTTGCTTGAACAGGCTTCTGTTGCCAGTCCTCCGTGATTTTGTGGCTCAAGAAATTCCCAAACACTACGCGTCCCTGAAGAGTGCAAATGGAATTGACACTCAAGTCTATGGAAGACATATTAAGACTCATGATGGGGCATCTCAGCTGAACTATGGAAGCATCAACAATAACTGGGGGAATTTTAAGAAAAAATTGCGTTCATATGATTACAAAGTCGGAACAGCTGAAGACTTGGCTAAACTTTATCTCGAGCCACACATGGCCAAGTTTACAGGTATTGGTATTAAAACTGAAAACGTTAATTTTACCTAATCGTCTCCCCGGAAGCACATTTTCATGCACTATGCCAGTACTGGGAGAACCAGATTGCTCTTTGGGAATACAGTCAACTGTCTCTTAATGGACACCTCTATGATAAACGGTCAGCCATAGCACTCAGTTGTTGTACTCAGAGTTGCACTCAGCTAGTCAGTTTTTTTTCTTAAAGGAGGAAGACGGGGTCGCTGAGAGCAAGGGTGGTGCAGTGGGAATAACCTCCTAACAATGTGGCCTGAGCTCTCGTCCCGGCGTCAGCGCCTTGATGTGGTATTGAGTTTGTTGTTAGTTCTTGCTTTTGCTACAAAAGTTTTTTCTCCAGCCACTCGGATTTTATCCTATCCTTACATTTAATTATTTAATTATTCTTTGACTCTTTTTAAGGTAGACATTTCCCTCAGACATTTGGGCATTAAACTTAATGCCAATGCCAGTCTGAATGTATCACAGTCTCAGTTTTCGCTCAGTCAAATTGGCAAAGTGAGGGCCATATTTTTAATACGAGGCCAGCTGTAAGACGGAGTCATACTTTGATATTTGAACTCTCATAGTCATTTGTGCTTAAAACTATCGCCTGTTCTCTGAAAAAATCTTTTCTGCGTTGCATGCAAATTTGTTATGTGCTACGCAAAATATGAAAAATATTGCTCAGTTGGGAAATCAGAGGCAAGTTTCACGCAAAAATGTATCAATTTGCAGGATTTGATAACACATGTGACCTATCAGCAGTACTGGGGATTCTGGAGAGGGCTTCTGTTTTTCACACTCGTATCCAAACCAATGCCAAGGATGTGCGCTCTAAAGTAAGAAATGAGTGGGGACACTGCAACTTTGACCATTGGACTGACGTGGAGTTCCAGAACAGTTTTCAACTTATGGAGACCATGGTTCGTTCACTCGGGCTGCTAAAGCCCGATGAAGACAAAGAACTAGATGGACTCCATGACTGGGAGAAAAAGGGTGAGTACTTACTACTACAGTAATATGGTAACCAGTTGGTTACACTCAGTTTCACTTGATGTGACATCACACTCACGCATTTGCCTTGTAGAAAGAAGGGAAGTCTCCCTGAAGTATTGAATATGAGGAAGCGTCTGGACTTCTCCCTTTTGGATAATCTGTTCCAGGCGTCCAGATTGTGGGAACGGTGCAAAGAGATGTGAGCGGGAAAAACAGAAACGGGGTTCTGTTATGCTAATTAAGTCTAAGAAAAGGATCGTTTACGTGTTGTCCAATTTCAGTTATAAAAATTGCGTGTTAATCTAGAGAAAGCTATAAAATTTGGTTCTTGTTTTTTTATTTTATTCTTTCTTTGCTCAATAGTAGAACGTATCTATGTATTCTCAATTACCGATAAATTACCTCAAGTTCTTCCTCAGGGATTTATGCATTTCTTGATTTGTTCAGCGATTTGTTGATTATGGGAATCTTAATTTATAGGTTTGGATCTATGTATGGGCTGCCCTGTGGATAAAGATTTGATGAAGCTTATCAGTGTTGAAGTTAGCAACCTAGAAAAAGATGTGGACAGTATAAGGCAATCCAGTACTGAGGAAGCCAACAAGATAAGTGCTGCCCTACAAACTATCAGAGACGAAATTGATAACTTTGACGAGCGAATAACTCAGATTGAAAGAAATCTCGAAGCAGAACGAAAGGAGCGGTTAGAAAAAGAGGAAGCTTTATCACATGCAATGGCAGATATTTCAAGCGATTTAGCGGAAGTAGACCAACGTGTAGATGTCAATGAGAGGAACATTTGTCGGTTAAAAGATAAGCAAAGTAATTTAGAGAACACTGTATCGTCTGTAACTGAAGACATAGGAAATTTAAAAATGGGGCAAAGTCGTTTGAAAGCTAGGGTTGAAGAACTAGAGAAAAAGAGTTTTAAGACAGCAGATATCCAGATTTTTCAAGTACCTAGCCGCAATAATTGCTTTTGTGGTCGCGATAGGGAACTAGAAGCAATTGCTGTGCAACTAAAAAATACCCCGAATGGTTGTATTCACTCAGCTGTTTGTGGTCTCGGTGGTGTTGGGAAAACTTCTCTCGCGGTAGAGTTTCTCTGGCAACATCAGGAAAAATATCCAGGGGGTATTTTCTGGATTTCGGGAGAAGATAAGTTTTTTCAAAGGTCCGTCAATGAGATGGCGCTTCAAATTGGAACGTTCGAAAACGATTTTCATAACTCCTTGTCGAGAACCCTTGATTGGCTCAGGAAACGCGAAAAACTGTGGTGTTTAGTTGTCGATAATCTTGACGAGTTAGAAATGTCCCCAGAAATGCGTAAGCTGCTTACTGGTAACTGGAAATTTATGGCTTGTGGTCACATTATCATTACAACAAGAAGGGAAGTTTCACAAATTGGAGAAGCAACAGGAATTGACGAGCAGTGTTGCATTGACTTGAAATGCTTAACAGAAGAAGAAGGCATTCAGTTCCTACGGCTGCGAACTGGCCGAACAGATGAGGGAGAAGACAACGATTTACGTCAACTGGTTAGAGAACTTGGAGGACTGCCTCTAGCTCTTGATCAAGCAGGGGCCTATATACGAAACGTTAAACAGTCCATAAAAGAGTATGTGAAGAAATACAAGAAGCAGAAGGTGCGTCTCTTGAAAAAGACAAAAGCCAGAAATTTTGTGGAAAACACCTCTTCCGACCGACTAGCTGTCCACACAACATGGATGTTGAATTTCGTTCACATCAGTCGCATCTCAGAAGAGATGGAACTTGGAGAAGCCCCCACTCTGTTTATGCAAGTTTCTGCTTTTTATGGCCCAGATGACATTCCATACGAATTGATCAATGAAGGGCTACTGGAGGAAGGCAGTTCTGTGGAGGATAATGGTATGTGGGATGAGGCTGAAATAGTGTCTCTTCTAACTAAGTTTTCTCTGTTTCAGAGATACGGGACGCACTCTTTCAGTGTTCATCGTTTAGTGCAGGAAGTGATTCGAAGTGAGCTAGAAAAAGAACAAACTCAGTTCAATGTTCTCTCACGTGCAGTACGGGTCCTTCACCACGCGCTGAAAAATACTCGGTCGCCGGCTGAAGTGTGCGAAAGTTTCGTCGAAGATGCTGTTTTTAGTGTCGAGAATCCCCCTTCGTTGCAGTTATGGGCCAAATTGGCCTCGCATGCTACCTATTTGCAGGAGCATTTGTCCAACTTTTCAGTGAAACATAAAGCAGTAGCCCATACTTTGCTCTATAAAGAGGAAACCGTGCGTGTTTTTAACGAAGCTGGAATCTTTCTCAGTGTGTCTCAAGAGAAAGTCAAAGCTCAGGAAGTACAGAAACTTAAACTCGAATTCCTAGTGAACCTAACGAAGTCCGCAGACGACTACAGCGCAAAACTGCCCAGCTATTTTATTGATATCCCATTAAAGGACAGGGACTGCAAGCTGATATCCCACTGTATGAGACAACCGGCCTCGGACGGCGATCCCGAAGATGAAGCAAGTTCTGTTAAAAAAGAAAGGGAGGAAAAGGTTGCCGAGCTCAGAGGGCAAGGAAATTTTGCAGTAAAAAATGAAAGATACGAAGAGGCGATTAATCTTTACTCCAGCGCCATTGGTTTGACTTCCCACGACCATCGACTCTTTGCCAACCGCGCTCTCTGCTATTTGAAACTTGGCCAGCCACAACAAGCTTTAGATGACTGTGAAAAGTGCCTCTTATTATGTCCCCGTTTCAGCAAGGCATTGCAACGCAAGGCCTGGGCTCTCCAAAAACTTGTTGAAAATGGTTCATCTCACCTTGAAGGACAAAAGTTGGCTGCACTGGCACTAGCTATCCAAAATGATCCCAGTCTTGGCAACGAGAAAAGGTTTTGGGAAAAGTTTCCAGGAGTAAACGCGCGGTTCAGAGTAATAGATAACGAAACGCAGTTGACGTTTGCTTTAATGACGGCACAAGGTACTCTGCTCCTGAAGGAAGGTGTTTATAATTTGAAGCGCTTCGTTATCTTCAATGATTTCCAAATTGTAGGTCTTGGGAAAGAAGTCGTCTTATGTTGTACAGAATGCTGTCTTATTTCCTCTGCTAATTGTTATTTTGAGAATATTGTGTTCCCTAAAGGAAGCATTGGCATAGTTTGCAAAGGCAAAGAATCGGCTATTCATTTGAAGCATTGTCAAATTTCAGGAGGTTCAACTAGTTGTGAGGACTTTCCAGAATGCAATGGTGGTGAAGGATGTATAGCGGTCTCTTTAGGAAAACCTGCTTGCGATCGCACTGGTAAGTTTGGATTTTCAGAATTGAAGTCTGGTGTTAGCGGTTATCCTGGAGTTCAAATTTTTGATGAGAGCTTTGCTCTCATTGAAGACTGTGCAATTCATCACTGTGGCGGTGGTGGCGCTCTAGTCGCTGACAAGGGCTCTCGCATGGCTGTCATTAAATGTGAGGTGTACAAGAACCACCAAGCTGGTCTAGAAGCAAGAGAAGGTGGAAACCTTTCTGCCTCTCAAAACAAGATATTTAATAGTGGTTTCCATGGTGTCCTTATCGGTCCGAATGCAGGAGAATGCCTTATTACTGGGAACAAGATATTCGAAAATGCAAGAGAGGGAATCTATGCCTGTAGCAACGAGAATACAATAGAAATATCCGAAAATGATGTACACCACAATAGGCCCTTTGGTCTTTCGCTGGATAGAAATTCTCACCTTGTGATCAGAGATAACAAGATATTCGAGAATGGATTCTGGGGAATCTTGGCAAAATCGCGAACTTCAGCCGTGATAAAAGGAAATATCATTTCTGGCAACAAATGTGGCGGGATTTTCATTGGTATTAATTATTCCGCACGGGTTCATTTGGAATCAAACACAGTGCGAGACCATGGTGGCCCGTGGTTAGAGTATCAGCAGGGTAGTATTCCCATTGATACTACCTTACTTGAGAAAGACTCGTCTTTTCTAGGTCTCTCGTCTTTTCTAGGTCTTCCTCCTGGGGAAAAACAGGTTTATACCAACCCACCCATCCTAGTCCGAAACAAGGAATATAACAACGAAGAAGGTATGTATCACCCCAAAGAGGTAATCGAGCGGTTTTACAGTGGTTGCACTTTTTGTCGTCGCTCACGAAGTGAAGTAAGTCGCCCCATGAAGTGTCCTACTTGTCATATTGCCTCGTATTGCGGCAGAGAATGTAGAGAAAAACATTTGGCTACACATAAGACATTATGTAGCGCCTTGAAAAGTCGTTATTCTGTAACGGTCAAAACTTTTTCACTATTAAATCCAGGGCAAGCGCAAATTCGAACATTTGGGACTCATTTAAAAGGTACTGGAGAAGGACCTAAACCCAAATGTGACGGCATGGAAAAATTCATCGTCAAGATTCAAACGCAGAACCTTAATAGCCACCCGTTGCAGACGATGGGTGTTTACGACAAAAGCCTTACACTGGATTGTAGCATTCAAAGTCCAGAAATCTTCAGCGTGATAATGGAATGCGGAGTCCTTGGAAAGTTGCATAAATTTACAAGCAAAAAAGTTTTTTGTTGGGCCACGTTCTCTAAGAGAGAAGAGAAACTGACAGTTTTTCTTGATCATCTTGCTCCCTATCAGGAATGGTAACTGTATCAGGACAGAGAGCTAACGTTCTAATACAGTCAGCGCAAAATAATATAATGAGCGCCTTACCAAAGTAAAGTGGAGTGTATTTGATGAAGACTGTTAAGAAAAAGAGGTAAATGCAAAGGAAAGCCCCGAGTCGCGTTCAAAGGTAAGAGGTTATGTCCTAGCAAAAAGTAGACGCTGAACAACGTTCCCGAACCTCAAGACAAAGCAATAGGCGTCTTTTGTGCAGAAAAGATGACGACGGGAACAAAAAGGCATTTCCTAGTTGTATGCAGTTTTATAGTCCCAATTGGCGGAGCTTTATCAAAACGAAGCGGTGGCCCCGGTACATAAAAGTGGATACAGGCATGTGTGGCTGCAGGGTTGCAGGCCAAGTGTTTGGACCGTAGTGATTCATCTGGTTTGCTGTAGACTTTGTCAATTGATTAGGTAGTTCTTCTTCCTTATCGAATTTCTTCTTATCGTCTTTCTCTCCCCTACCTCTCGTAATACGTTAGCCCTAGTTTTTATCCTTCACCTCTAGCTGCAGTGCTTAGTCCTGAATATAACGCAAGGCAATGAATTGATGAGTGGAATGAAAGCACTAAAATAGCAAAGAGATAGAACCCCTCTTTTTCCAATTTTGAACGCCCGCAGGCAAGCTCTCATAGGGACCAGCCCCAAGAGAGCTGTACTTCTTCGGACAAATCAAGACAAATTTTGCAGAAAGCAATTAATGGCTGCAACAAGATTAAAAGTTTTAAGTTTGGAATGCATTATTTTTCCCATTTTTGGTGATTAAATATAAATGATGACCTTGGAAAAATCGCCGGTCATCCTTTTTTCGCAAAGAAACTTAACAACTTGAAAAGCATCTTTCTGAAACAACCTCTTTTCTTTCTGAAAAGTACAGAAAAGGTTTTCCTAGGAGCCTACCTCGACAATAAAGGAAAAAGTAACATTCACCTCCAACAAGTAGATAAAATTAGTATAATGCAGTTGCTAAGTAGATAACCAGAAAATTAAGCATGTAAAACTTTTCAGAGAACATGCCCCCCACATGCCCTTATAATCGCTACGTCAGTAAGCTTGGGTATAATAAGTAACTGAAAAGAAAAGTAACTGTTATGTATTATTTAGGATACTTGCATTCGTATTATTTGATAACTTGTATTTATTATTTTTGGTTTCAATTGGCACGATTTAGAAAACATATTAAATTCGCTGACCACCCTCATCATTACCAGACAACAAGTACGTAAACGTTGCGATAGATCTTACACTGGATATAATAGTGGATATAATCGTTGCTTTATTTCTGCAGTCAATCGAGTTCTACTTCTTTTAACAACTGCAGCACATCTCCATTGTGGGAATGGTAAAAACTTAGTTTCACTCTGTCGTTTTTTGAGAGCCTGGTTTTAAAGTCGCCTACTGGTTTAATAACACTCTGTTGCAGTCAAGTTTTGTAATGACCCGGCGTGCCTTGACAAAGGTGTTCTGCCCGGTTTATAGATACAGGTATAAAGAAGTAGTTCTGGCTATTGAATGTTTTTGGCTTAGAAAACTGTAGCCTGCAGACACAGGCGTATTTCAGGTGGTCACTTCTCTCCACTCGAAAGTTAACTAAGTTACTTTATAACATAACAAAACTAAATCGCGCGCTCTGATTGGTCAGTCAGCCACTACCATTTTCCCGTGGGTGCACGCTAAGAAACTGAGCTAGCGCGGTAAAATTTAGGCAAATTCAACAAATCTCCTCTCCTGACGGTAAAATACACCGATGAAATGCACAGATGAAAAGTGGAAGTTGAAGAAAATACTAAGCTGTCGTTTTGAAGGAAAAAAGACAAAAGATCAAGCGACAAGTTTGCCCTGGATGAATGAATCACTGTTTTCCTCGCGGCTAGAATCTGCTGAAGGAAAATCGAGCGAGCGAAGATTTAAGGTACAGTTTGTGTGTTTTTTATAGAAGAGAAAGTCTGTTTGGAAAGGAAAATTATCAATTAGCATTGTGTTATTGACTTTTTGGTCAAGCTGATGCTAAATTCAAGCAAATATTTTAGGAAACACGCTCAAATTCGAGACAGCTTTGTTGTGAAGTTTTCATCGCATCGATTAAAAATTTTAGTTGAGTTTAAACGGGCACATAACGCTGGAATAAGCGAATTTCATTTGAGTACAGAAACATTTGGGTTTTCAAATAAATTTTTCAAAAAATAACTTCTGTGTGTATTATTTTGTTCCTCAGTGTTCTTTCATAACAGTCGTTCGGAGAACGGTCGAAAAACAACAGCTTCAGCGCCGGCTGTGTGTCGGCGAATTTCAGTTTCAACTTTCACTTTCATAGCTGGATTTCCCCAGACAGATTTCGATACAAAGCTAGTTAATTTCTTTTTAAAATTAGTGTTACCTGTTATTCTAAAGGAATTACAGTCAAATTTTCTCATTTCTACTTTGCGTTTATTTCAAAAATTGTCACATAAATAAGCTTGATAATTATTTCATTTATTTAGTTTTACCTTATTTTTTAGAGTCCTTTTAGTTGGTGTTTATAGTTGCAGCTATAGTTTTCCCTCAAAGTTTTTACCGTAATATTAAGAGCAAGTAGACGGATGCCATTCAGAATAACAACGAAAAACGTTTTGCAATTTACCTGAGGACGGAGAACGGAGAACGGTTGATTCAGCGAAAGAAAAACTCAAAGGCAAGTTTTTGAAAAAACATAGAACATGATTTGTTTACGCGCGGGCAGATGTCACCATACATGAACTCGGACCGATGACTCAACCGAAGGCAAATGGAAAATAATGTTTTTCTCTTTTGATTATGTTATAAAAGAAATGGTAAACGTTGCAGCTGTGCAACCATGGAGTTATGGATGCACTTGGGAGGTTTGCTAAGCACTCAAAAAGCTAGAGTCGCACTCGGCTATCGCCTCGTGCGACTCTTACGCTTCTTTCGTGCTTAGCAACCTCCCGCGTGCATCCATAACTCCATGGTTGCACGCTGCACGTTTACCATTTCTTAATTTCGGGTGGAGAGAAGCGACGACAGGAAATACGTCTGTGTCCACAAGCTAAGAAAACTGGGGATAACCAGGCATTTTCAGAGACTCGAGCATAAAGCTTTAAAAAATGCATCAAGTAAATGGTCCTTTTTTGTTTTTTTTTTGTTTGTTTGTTTGTTTTGGCAAAATTGAAGGCCGATCGCTGCGGAAAACTGAAACACTGAGTGGTTATTCCCTGTGTACTTGTGGTTATTGACTAGCCATTGCTATTAAAGACCTCTTTGCTTTGAGATCCCGAGTAGCACTTTCCTCAGCTTGTAAAGTAAGTACACTCAGTGACGAAACGAGGCACCGTCATTAACACAAGAAGGCCAAATCATGTAAAATGGGTGGTACCAAGATAGAAGTAAACCATGTAAGAGCCAGAAACTGGTTCTTTCAGTTACATTTCGAGTACATAGACCCCTTCGGCTAACTCAATGTTGTACCTAATTCAAATCTCCCGGGGT